>JAPMLY010001218.1:0-88731 GCA_026401115.1 Tetraselmis chui
GTGAGGATGGGGAGGGGGGAAGGGGTAAGAGTGGGTGGCGGGGCAGTGGGGGGAGCTGAAGGGTTGGGTGAGGGGTTGATGTGAAAGGAGGAGGTGGAGGCGGAGTGGGAGACAGTGGGGTGGTGGAGGGCCCATGTGTGGGGGGGAGTGTGGGCCGGGTGGGTGGAAGAAATTTGGATGCCGGGGAGGGAGGAGAGGTCGAGGGGGAGGTCGTCGTCCTCCTGCCTGTGGAAGTCGGAGGGCTCCAGGTGCCACTGGTTGGTGACATGGTTGTCCGTGAGGTGGCGGGACCATTGGAGAAGGAGAGCGGGGGGGGGGGGTTGCGGTGGAGGGTGTCTCGTTTTGTGATTGTGAGGGGAGGCGGAGAAGGGGTGGTGGAGAAGATAGGGTCCGTGAGACGGGCCTTACCAAAGGTGGAGTAATGGTGGGGGGTGATGTTGAGGGTGCAGGTGGATTGTATGTTTGCTCCTCTATGGGTGTATGTGTGGGTGAGGGGAATGGTGACTGTGCCGTTAGTGGAGATGAGGATGCAATACATTTCGGTGCTGAGGGATATTTGTATGATGGTGGTGATGGTAGGGGAGGTGGAGGGGTGTGAGCGAAAGTAGGAGCCATCAGGGAATTTTTTCAGGGTTGTGTAGTGATAGCGGCTGAGGGGTTGTGGGGGGGGGGGGGGGGGGGGGCGGATGTGGGGGTGTGTTGGTTGAGATATTCTGTGGTTGTTTGAGATAAGAGGGTGTATAACCAGTGTGGGGGGGGATGGTGCCGTCTGAGTTGATGAACATGGCTTGTGACGGGGGGGGGGGGGGGGGTGTGATGGTAATGGTGTGAAGGTGATGTTCGGGGGGTACGGGTTCATAGGGTTAATATGAAAATATGTGGTGGGATACATGGCCGGATTGTGAATGAATGGGGTTATTGGGCAGATGGAGGATATTTACCCAGAAGGAGGATGGGTCGGAATCGATCGGGATGGGAGTGTCCAGCGGCTAGAGGGCGTCCGCGAATTGGAGGATGAACTGAGCCGGCTCAGGTAGATCCTCTATGCTGCACTGGGGGTGGGTCGTGGGGGCTGATCCGGCCGAGGTGAGTGCGGTCGCGAGGTCGGAGGTGAGTAGGTCTTGCAGTAGAGCAACTGCTTCTTGGCCGGTGATACCGGAGAACAGGGGGGAGCGGATTTTCACCCTTCGGCCTGAAACCTCGGGAGCCGAGGCATCGCGTAGAAAGTGGATTTTCTGCTGTCGGAGTTTATTCAGGAGCGAAGGGGTGGAGGCCGCGGAGGGGAGTACCGGACCGGCCGAACGGAATTCACGCTGGCGTGAAGCGAGTTGGTACATGAGGCCTACCGCTATACATGAAGTGGGAATAACCAGGCGAATTTCTTGAAAACTCGTACGCATGTCGTCTGGTAGGGGTGTGGTATCGTCGCATTTCGGTGCGATGGGGTGGTGTGTGCGGGAGGTGTTCGCGGTCCATCGTGTGTGGTGGGCGAGTTCCCGTCCGATTATATTTTTAATGCGGTTGGGGAGATCAGTGAGGTCGTTGAGGCATTCGAGGAGCCAGCGACGGGCCACCGAGCAGGCCGACGTGATCGGATCGGGGTGGGTCGGATCCGGCAACATGACGCCGTGGATCCAGAATCGAGCAAGGTGGGAGGGGGTGGTGGAGTACAGGCCTGTGAGGAGGAACGAGTCGACCATACGGGTGGAGAAGTCGTCGGCGTGTCCCATGGCCACGGTTGACCGGGGGGGAGTAAGGACAAGGGGGGTCAGGAGTCCGCGACGGAGAAGGAGGGGGTCCAGAGCTGTGCCCAAAATCTGTTGGGGGTGGGTTAGTTGGGAGGCGGTGAGAAACGGGGTAAGCGGGTGTCCTGCGAGTTTGTTCCAGGGGTGGTAGAGGTCCGTGAAGCGGCCATGCTGCGGGGGATCCTTCAGAAGCGCCTGCCTGTAGGTGGGGGGGGGGGGGGGGGTAGGGGTCGAAGACATGGCGATCGAACAGGATTTCGAGTGGTGGAGATAAGTAGTGGAGTTGAGTGTGGCTTTTCGAGTAGGTTTTTGAGAGTAGTGCGCGTGTTGGCTGCACGCGACCAGGTCCGATGGGGCCTAGGTTTAGTGGATGTTGGCGGCAGACATGGACGTCCGGACGCTCGGAGGGGCGCGATGTGGGGCGCCGCCTTCCGGGGAAGAGGCTTTTTGTAAGCGATGTGTTTTTTTGGTGTGTCGCAGTACTGTGACGGGTACATGTGTGGTTTTCGAAGTGGATGGCGCGATAGCTGTTGGGGGGATGAAATTCAAATCCCTGAAAGCTGCGCCTTTGAGTGTGTACCGTCTGGTGTCGCTACGGATCCACTGACCTTTGTGAGCTAGCCTCGGATGGGGAGAGGTGAATGGTACACGTTGTTGAACGGCTCTGTCCACCAGTCTGTCGCTCGATGGGAGGCCAGGCCTAGAGCGAAGACGATCGGCGTTGCTCATTCGAGCTACCGACCCATCCCCTTTATGTGGTTCAGTAATACTTTAGTAGTACTTTGGATCGTTGTACTGTCTTAAGTGACGGTAGGATTCCGTCTTCCTTTGTTAAGAGCTCTGGTCCTCAGGGTTGTCCGGGGTGTTGGCGGGGGTTCCGCCGAGAGAAATTGAAATTGAAATTGCTTACAACATGTATCGGGTTAATCGCTTATTGTCTCTAGACCCTCCCAACTATGCCATGCAAGAAACTTACAAGCTAGGGCTAGACCGTGAACCACCTGAATCCAACCTCTCCGAAAGATATTGGGGGTATTCCCCCCCCCCCCCCCCCCCGGGGGGAGCGTGGCGCGCATGGTGTTAGTGGATGTCATTCATGGGCGCGTGTGAGTGCGACAAGTGGAGGTGCGGCGTGTGGTCGTGCTAGATTTGATGCGGTATATGAGAAGGAGATGGTTCAGCCATTGGAGAATGTGCGTGATTAGTTGTGCGAGGATGCGTGCTGTGTCTAATCGTGTTTTTGAGATGAGTTTGACATGAGGGTTTGTGCGGAGGGAGAGGAGAGAGGTGAGGCTGGTAATGATGGACGCGTGAGGTGCGCATGTGCGGCTCATGACTATGGGAAGAATGTCGACTTCGGTACCTTGCTAGTATTGTCGAGTGGCATTGGCAAGGGGGTTATATCTATCGCGAATCATTTGTGCGGTGTGGGAGAGGTTGTGGTATGTGCAGTATTTCCATTCCCCTATCTTCCCCTATCATTTTAATCGAGGAGTATCGTCCCCGGCCGTTGGTGTGTCCGACGAATCGAGAAGCCGTATGAAGTCGGGTTTGTGTGGCGGGGGTATCAACGCGGGGGGGGATACATTGAAGACGCACGGTTGGGTCGATGTAGTCGACGACAACGTCCGACTCGCGGGTCCAACCGCCTAAGAACTTAATTTTCTGCATCCTGGTGCCGATGTTGTACGCTGCCGTAGCGGCACCTTTTCGCAGAGAGTGCGACGTTCAGCAAAAGACGGCGGAAGGCTGATGTTGCCTGCGATTAGCACCGTTTATAACTAGGATGTAAGGGTGTATGCTATCCAGCGTTTAGTGGGCTCGTGACGCGAAATGGACCACCTCCAGGTCGGGAGGGTGCCCTCGGAAAAATGTTGTACGGGCATGGGAGGGTGCCATCGGAAAGTACGGCCGAAGGGTCGCGATCTATAGTTCTGCGGACGCATGTACTTCGTACAATAGTTTTCTGTCTAGAGACATACCGCGTTGACCTTTTCTAGTTCTATGGTACCAAAGGAGGCCACAAGCAGGTGTACCCAAAATGTCGCCGGATTGAGAGTCAACACGTGCACCCCCGCGGCAAAAGAAAATGAACATCACGACCGTCGCAAGGCATGCTCGAAATAAGAGGATGTTCGGCCTCTGAGCTTCCGTCCACATAGCGGTGAGGGTCGTCCGTAGCGTGTTAGCGGTGACGAGGGCGGATGCCACAATATCTGCGGGGAAGTAGAAGCGAGTCAGTTGGGGTTGCATGAAGACATGTGAAGTCGCCAAGCCGCGACGAATTTCGGCGACTAAATCGCCATGGGCGACGGGTGGAGCGCCATGGTCGTTAAAAAAAATCCGTTCATAGCTGAGAGGTAGGGCTGAAGGCTTGACGCTTTAATACTACCTTGCTATGCGATCCACGCAATGTAGCGCGATAGTTACCGATGTAGCGCTGAGGGAGAGAGCGCTTGCTCTTCACAAAAAAGGAAGTAGGGCTTAATCGCGCTCCCATAGGTGTTCGCAGTGGCGGGGACCATGCAAAGGTCAAGAGGTCGAGGGTGGTAGCTTCGAGCGCGTCTTGTCCTAGAAGGTGTTTCATGTAAGGACGCATCGAGTTGGCCCACGGGGCGCCCGCGGGCGGGGCAGCGGCGGCGGCCCCGGAGGGGGGTGCGCTCGCATGCCCGTCGGCATCCCCTCATCTCCCTGTGGGGGGAGTAGGAAACCCCGTAGCCGTGTAACGCTAGGCACGGTAGGGGGCTAAGAGGGCCGGAAGTGTGATCCGCGCGATTCGCAGCTTTCGGGAAAGCCCTTTACGGAAGGCTTTAAAAAGATAAAGTTTGCACGCTACAGACGCGTAGATCTCCGGCTTGGGCCATCCGATATGTTTTTCAATACCAAATACTACTACGATGCCGTCCCATTTGGGGGGGTGGGGCATGAATCTTTAGGAGTGTGTGGTGGCGAGGGGGTACGGACGGATCAGCGGTGGGACGCGAGTGTTCGAGCTGGCGGCGGAAAGCCGGTAAGCAACGCTAGGGTATGGCGCGCACTCGACAAGCAAGCTGACGTCCGGCCGGCAGAAAGGGGGCAAAACGGCACCAACCGCGAGGAAGAATGTCGCGACGGGAGCAGCGGCGAGGTCGCGGATCAGCCGCCGCCGAAAACCCGGGTACGGAGGGTTCGAATAATTTCCGCACCCCCGCGGCCTTTTTTGATCCGGCCATTGCAACCTCGCACTACTCCCCCGCTACCCACTATCACTAGGCACACCTAATATAAGAGAGCTCAAGCCCGAATAAGCACGGTGGCTCACACTCGAAACAAGGGTGCTCGATGGACGCGCAAACGGTGGGTGGAGGGTTCGATCGTTGGCTGATTTTATTCGAGACATGTACACTCTTCCCATAAAGTCCGTTACTAGCGGCACGTATTTAATTACCCGCCACGCACTGCCGCGATGGCCATGCAACTCGATTGGGGGTAGAATAATGAGTTTTGAACAGCACACCACGGCGCGCTATTCACCGACGTGAGCACATTTACCGGCACGCCCCAGTTATTGTGGGTACCCACGTTGGAGTTTCGGCCCATATTTTGCGGGCCGAAATTCGTGCATGTGCAAGTTATGCACGCCTCTATGCGTGGCTCGGCACACGTAGTGTCGCGACAAGCCGGGAGACTACTCGACACAGGGTTCTCATCATGTTTGCACAGTTGCACTAGTATCCGCCGACTGTGTTGCGCCCGGCCGTCTACAAAGCGGCGACACCGAGAATGGCATGTCGTGTGCACTGGTTTTTCTCGCCACGTGCCCGGAAATACCACCAAGGAGCACGGGCTGGGGGCCTGTTGGGCTTGAGGGGCAGTTGACTTGGAGTGTAAGCACCATGGCGCGCGGATCGTTGGCCTTAGAAACTTGCGCATCGCCGGGCGTGAAAAATGGCGGGGAGCTTTCAAGTACCCGAGCACGGGCCTTCATCTGACCGGCGGCAAAGGGCACGGCACCATGCCATCATGGGGCATGAAATGGGCAACGCCGTGAATAGAAGAAATATGGAGCGCTGATTGTTGAGCGTATTAGCGGAGCGGGTGTACTCGACCAATATGTCCTCGACCCCTACCCCCCCCCCCCCCCCCCCACCTACAGGCAGGCGCTTCTGAGGGATCCCCCGCTGCAAGGCCGCTTCACGGACCTCTACCACCCCAAGAATAGACTCGCAGGACACCCGCGGACCCCATTTCTCACCGCCCCCCAACTAACCCACCCCCAACAGATTTTGGGCACAGCTCTGGACCCCCTCCCTCTCCGTCGTGGACTTCAGACCACCTTGGTTCTGACTCCCCCCCGGTCAACCGTGGCCATGGGACAGGCCGACGACCTCTCCACCCGTATGGTCGACTCGTTCCTCCTTACATGCTTGTACTCCACCACCCCCTCCCACTTTGCTCGATTCTGGATCCACGGCGTCATGTTGCCGGATCCGACCCACCCCGATCCGATCACGTCGGCCCGCTCGGTAGCCCGCCGCTGGCTCCTCGAATGCCTCAACGACCTTCCTGATCTCCCCAACCGCATTAAAAATATAATCGGACGGGAACTCGCCCATCACACTCGGTGAACCGCGAATACCTCCCGCACACACCATCCCACAGCACCGAAATGCGACGACACCACACCCCTACCAGACGACATGCGTACGAGTTTTCAAGAAATTCGCCTGGTTATTCCCACTTCTTGTATAGCGGTAGGCCTCCTGTACCAACTCGCTTCACGCCAGCGTGAATTCCGTTCGGCCGGTCCGGTACTCCCCTCCGCGGCCTCCTCCCCTTCGCTCCTGAATAAACTCCGACAGCAGAAAATCCACTTTCTACGCGATGTCTCGGCTCCCGAAGTTTCAGGCCGACGGGTGAAAATCCGCTCCCCCCTGTTCTCCGGTATCACCGGCCAAGAAACAGTCGCACTACTACAAGACCTACTCACCTCCGACCTCGCGATCGCACTCACCTCTGCCGGATCAGCCCCCACGACCCACCCCCAGTGCAAAATCGAAGACCTACATGAGCCGGCTCAGTTCATCCTCCAGATCGCGGACGCCCTCTAGCCGCTAGATACCCCCACCCCGATCGAGTCCGACCCATCCTCCTTCTGGATAAATATCCTCCACCTGCCCAATAACCCCATTCATTCACAATCCGGCCCTGTATCCCACCACATATTTTCATATTCACCCTATGAACAAGTACCCCCCGACCATCACCTTCACACCATTACCATCACACCCCCCCCCTGTCTCTGGCCATTTTCCATGCTCGTCCTGGGCTGACACCTGCCTCACCACATTCCTCATCCAGTCCCGCCACCCCCTTTCCCTCCCTTGCATCAACTCAGACGGCACCATCCCACCCACACACTGGTTATACACACTCTTATCTCAAACAACCACAGAATATATAACCCATCACACCCCCACATCCACCCCCCCCCCCCCCAACACCCCCTCAACCTCTCTCACTACACAACCCTGAAGAAATTCCCTGATGGCTCCTACTTCCGCTCACATCCCTCCAACTCCCCCACCATCACCACTAGCATACATATATCCCTCAGCACCGAAATGTATTGCATCTTCATCTCCACTAACGGCTCAGTCACCATTCCCCTCACCCACACATACACCCACAGAGGAGCACGCATACAATCAACTTGCACCCTCCACATCAATCCCCACCACTACTCCACCTTTGGTAGGGCCCGTCTCACGGACCCTATTTTCACCACCACCCCTTCTCCGCCTCCCCTCACAATCACAAAACGCTACACCCTCCACCGCAACCCCCCAGCCCTCCTCCTCCAATGGTCCCGCCACCTCACAGATAACCACGTCACTAACCGATGGCACATGGAGCCCTCTGACTTCCACATGCAGGACGACGACGACCTTCCCCTTGACCTCTCCTCCCTCCCCGACATCCAAATCCCTTCCACCACACCGGCCCGCACTCCCTCTCATCCATGGGCCCTCCACCACACCAACACCACCCAACCCGCCTCCACCGCCTCCTTCCACATCAACCCCTCACCCTACCCTTCAGCTTCCCCCACCGCCCCCCCACCCACCCTTACCCCTTCCCCCCTCCCCCTCATCACAGAGGACTCTTCCGAACCCATGGACTCATGTTCCTCCCCACCCCCCCACCACCAAACACAACCCCCTCCCCTCTTCCACGCTCCCCCAAAACCCACGCCCACCCTCTCCCCCCCTCATCCCAATCCCCCACTCCCCACCCTCCCTCCCTCCTCCACACCACCCGACCACGCGGACTCCCTCCCCCAACCACGCCCCCCCACGGACCCCTCGCTCAAACCCGCACCCCCGACGGGCATTACCAAGCACTCCCGCCACTCCCGTAAGCAACCCTCCCCACCCCCCCCCACCATGCGCCCCCCCGCACCCCTCCCTCACACACAACTCCGACCTCACTGCCCCCCCTAAAACCCCAGTGCCACACCCTCCCCCGGTCTCAAAACAAGCCCCCCTCCCCTCCGCTGACCCCACCCACCTTCCCCTTCCCCCTCCTCTCCTGGCGAAGACGAATTAGACCTCGGTGACTCTGACGACCTGCTGGAGGACGACCTAGACGAGACCACCGGCATCCCAGCAGCCACCACCCCCCTCCCCCGGTTCCACCAGCCCCCACAGGTCACCCCCGGCCGACACGGCCGATTGTCATCATTAGTCCCCCTAAGGACAACCCCGAGGTTAGACCCCACACCTCACACCCCGCCCCCCAGCCCGGCATCCGCAGACACACTGTAACCACCGCGTCTTACTCAACTCTCCCGGCCCACTTTAACCCCCGCACCTATTGCATAGCCCTGCATACCTACTTATTCGACCTCAACCTCGAATACGGCCTCCCCACCCCCATCGGCTACCTCGATACCTCTGCTGTCCTCTCCCTCCAATGGGGACAATATCAGGACCTCTCTAACCTATCATGCCTTGCTGCCACGATAACCAAACTCCACTCCACTCCTACCGCCTCGTATACAGTTATCACTAACAACGAAGTCGACAATCACCACCACAACTCCCATTACCCCAGCCAATGGATTAACCTCGCCAACCGAGGCGCCCCCCTCCGTCCGGGAACGCCTAACCACTCTCTCCTCGTCCTCACATGGCAACACTCTCACTTCGGTCTCCTACACCTCACTCACACCTCTGCCACATGAGTTGACTCTCTTCGTCACTCTCCTCCGCCCGACCTCCTCGCCCGCTCTCTCTCTCTCTTCTCTCAGACTGGAACTCCTCCCCCCCCCCCCTCCCATCGGTTCCCTACGCTCCCTAAACCCACCTCGACAGCACGATTCCGACGGAGCATGGTCGTGCGGAACCCACGCCCTCCTTACACACCTACTTCATCGCAACAGCCCCCCCGGACCAACCGTACATGCCCCCCCTCCTTCGACCCCCGGTCCTCGGTATACTCCCTCCACACTCTCCTATGGAACCACACCTTCCGCTCCGCCCCCCTCCCACAGGGACGCCCCCGCCTACTCGACGCCCTCCACCCTCCCACACCGCCCTCCCCCCCTCAGCTCCCCACCCCTCCACAACCTCTCCCCCCCTCACCCCCTCCCCCCCCCCTCCCTTCCTACCTCCACCCGCCACGTGCCCCCCCGACGACCCCCCCAACACCACCCCCACCCTCTCCTCCCCCATCTTCCCACACCACGCATCCCAACCACTACACCTCATCCACCTCAACACCCGCGGCCTCCACACCTCCATTATGGATGTAGAACACCTCTCCACCTCACACCGTCCGGACGTCCTTATCCTCACCGAAACCAACCACGACACACACAAATCCCGCTGGCGCATAGCTCTCCCCAAATACCACCTCTAAAGCTCTCGACCATGCTACTCACCTGTGCCCCTACCCAACGCAGGCGTTCTATTCGCGGTCCGCAGAGCCTCATTCCAGTCCGCCACTGTCCTAACCCCCCCCCCCCACCTCATCCCCCATATCGCCGGACTAAAAATCGTTCCCCACTCAGGCAAACCTTACCTCCTTAAAGGTACTTAAATGCCCCAGCTCTCCACCCCCTAACTGACCCGTCTATATGCAGAAGTTGCAGCCTGGGGCCTCCGCTTAGCTGACGACCACCCGCATCATCGCACCCTCTGGGGAGGGGACTTCCAAACAACCACCCCTATAGGTATAGGTCACCCTGCCTTCACCTCCCTCCTAAAATCCCACCTCCAACCCCTCCACAACCCCATCCCTACCTTCCTCCGCAGCGAGGGCTGCCTTGACCACTGGCTCGCCCCACCCCCTTCACCTCTCTCCCTCCCACCGACCTCTTGCTCAATATTCCCCTCCCCCTCCCACTTCAATGACCACTCGGCAATCCACCTCGTCATTCCCGCCCCTTTCTCCCTCATGGCACATCCCCCCCCTCCCCATACCCACCCCCACACACACCACACGACGCGCAAACTCAACTTTCGACTTCCCCTCACACCCGACCACATAAAAACGCACCAACCCAGCACCCCTGACCTCATCAACCACACGGCCGCCCTCCACGCAGAAATTCTCAACACCTCACACACCTCGGCCTCCCCCGACACCCTCGACACACTTGCCTCACAATTCACCACACTCCTCTCCCAACACATGGACCACGCAGCCACAATCTGGCCCCTCCTTCCCACCAAAAAACCCCACCCACCCCAAGCGTCCCTCGACCCTACTTGGCTTACAAAGAAAATACGCACTCACATCCTCAAACTCCGCAAATGCAGCAAGAACAACGGCCCCCTTCCCTTCGCCCAAGCCCTCTTAAACACAACTGAATATCTCTCCCCTGTCGACATCAAACAACATTGCCAAGCACGCATACGCCGACTCCTTCACGCCACCACCACAGATAAGCTACAGAAAATAAAAACTCGAGCCAATGCGGCCTACGACACCTGCCCCAAACTCTCCCACCGACGATTGAAAATTAAGAGCGGCCTCCTACCCCCCGCCGGCGCCGCCTCCACCCTCCACCGTATTACTAAAGCCGATAAAACTACCGCATCCTCTCCCTCCGACGTCATCGACGCGATACACTCTCACTTCGCCACCGAACTCAGCCGCGCCACCCCGCACGAACTGCCCAGCCCCCCGTGGGAACTCCCCGACAACCTCGACAACTTTACCATCGAACCCCGCGGTGACCCCTCTCTCACCCTTGCCGACATGATTACCCGTTGACACCTTCGTTAAAACCCTCAACTCCCTAGGCACCGGCAAAGCCCCCGGCCCCGACGGTATCCCCAATGAAATAATCAAATTCCTTCCACCGGCGACCCGCTCCGCCCTCTTCTCTCTCCTCTCCCTCCTAGCCCACAAATCCTACACCCCTCCTGATTGGTGCCACAGCACAACATGCCTGCTACATAAAAAAGGCGACCCCTCCCTCCTAGATAACTACCGCCCTATCTCCCTCATGAATAACCTCCTTAAACTATGGACAACACTAATCAAAGATGCACGCTCGAAATACGCCGAAACCCACGGTATTCTCAGCGACCAACAGGACGGATTCCGACATCCCCGCAGCATCCACGACGCTCTCTCCTCCCTCATTATGACGATGGAGGACGCGAAACTCCACAAAAAGACATCTACGTCATGTACGCGGATTTCAAATGTGCCTTCAACGCCGCGGACCACTGCATCATGTTCAAACACATGCGTCAACTCGGTATGCCCCACTCCTTTGTCGACACATGCAAACACCTCTACGGGGTCTCAACCACAGATTATATTACACCACATGGCCCCACCCCTTCTATCGACATTAATCGCGGCACCCTCCAGAGAGACACCCTCTCCCCCTTTCTATTCACCCTCTTCCTTGAACCCTTCCTTCGCTGGCTCACGGTGGGCAGCCGGAGCTACCGCACAGGCCCACCCGCCACTAAAGTCGACCCCAGAGAACCCACAGCCACATACCCAGGACACGGCTTCGCTGACGACCTCAGCCTCGCCACGGGCTCGACCCCCAACATGACCATCCAGCTCAGAAAACTCTCCCTCTTCAGCGCCTACACGGGCATGACCGTCAACATCCGCAAATGCTGCATCACCGGCGCCCTCTGGCGCACAGGCAACGCCCTCACCCTCGCCAACACTACCCTCCTCGCATCCCGCCTGCAGACTCAGTTCATCTCCCTAAACCCCACCCCGGTCCCCATCCCCTCCATTGGCCCCAAGGACACATACCGAGTCCTAGGGGTAGAACTGAACACCTCCCTCAACTTCACCAAACACTGGCACGAACTCAAACGTACCACTGCATCCCTCATCACCACCCTTTCCACCTCCCCACTAACACAATCCCGCAGAATCAGGGTCATCCGTGGACTCCTCATCGGAAAACATTTCACCCTCCAACTCGGCCTCTTCACCGACTCCCAACTCGACACTGCCGAAGGGCAAATCTGCCGCGCACTCCGCTCCGCCGTCTCCTCGGTACGTAACCTTCCCCGCACCGCCCTCCACCGCCCTACCTCTGACCTGGGATACGGCCTCCCCTCCCTCAAAACCCACGCCGCACAACTCTCAGTTTGCCACCTACATAAAATCATGAACACCTCAGGCTATAGAGGCCTCATGGCCCGCGCACACATCCGCACCTTATCCACCACGTACTCCCACTGGCCCTCGGAATCCATCATGACAACCTGTTACACCCCACCCACACTCAAGTGCTTAGTCAGAGCTCAACGCGATGCGGGCACCCTCTTCCACAACATCCCTCCACTCTCCCTCACCAACCCTATCGCCTCCACAATCCACGCCCACTTCACCGCTCAAGACAACGCCCTCCTCGCCTCACTCCGGGACAAAGCCACACACATCACCGACCCTCACACATATAAGCAAGCCTACTGCAATTTCTCTCCCCGCAAAACACACGCCTCCCTCCTCCCCCGCCTCACCCCCCTCTGGAAAAATAACATCACCACGTGGCCACAAGTCCTCCTCAGAGCCACCTCATCCTCCTTCATCCTCAAATCATGCAAATCCATCACCACACTCACGGGGTCCACCACCCCACTCTCAGTTCCCATCCGCCTCCTCGCCGCAATCCTCACCGAACCCCTCGATACTATCCACAACCGCCTCCCCCTCACAAGCCTCACTACCAACCAAGCATTCCCCCCCACCACTATACACCCCTCATGGATTCCCCTCCTCTCCCCACACCTCCCTCGCTCACCCTCCCCCACCCTCTCATCCAGCATCTACACCTCCCGCACCACTCACCCCACCCCCACCGCACCCACCACACACTTAGACACAGAATACCTCACCCCCTCAGACCACCACTACCCCCCCCCCTGCGACGTTACGCGCATCATTTCCAAACACAAGGACACAGAATACGGCATAACGCAATACATGGTTGAATGGGCCCCGGAACACCTCACGGAATGGAACATTCAGTTACAACTCGACGACGGCTTCCGCCTCATCTCCTCCACCCCCACATCGGTATGCCTCCCCACCCCTTCCCCCACCGCATGCTCCATCTGTCATGACCCACTGCACACAGAACCCACCTCCACCTGCCGCACATGCCCGCACTTTGCCATACATTCCCAATGCCGCCCAGCTCAGGGACTCGCCACATGGCAGTGCGAGTGGTGTGCTCGCGGCCAACAACACGACCTCACCCACATGCACGAGGTCCAGTGGGCCCCATGCCTACAACTACACGACACCATCAGTGAGACCCCCTCCGGCCCCACCGCCCTCGCCGCATTTAACTCCGGCTTCGTACCCTCCACCACACCCATTCTGCAAGAACCAGGACCCCCTCCCTGGTCACACCCCCTAATCACATTCAACCATGACCCCATTAACCCCGACCTCGACATGCTCCCTACCGGTAAATTCGCCATCCACGCACACCCATCCCTCCACGACACCACCGTACTCTGCACTCCCGACGGCCGCGCGGTCACCACCCTTAACGGCCCCCGCGTCCGCCACCTCTTTCAACTCTTCCGCCCCGACCTCTCGCAGCATACATTCGAAGAGGAGGTCTACCACCTCCTCACCCGCCTAGGTTCCCGCTCAGAAATCCACTCACTCACACCCGCCACCACCACCCGTAACAGATGGGCCACTAGAGAAGACCTACTCACAGCTCTCCGCCACACATTCCACATATAGACAGAACTCTACTCCGACCCCCTCAATAAATTCCTTCACTCCCATACCTACCACTCCCTCTACCCCGAAAACATAGTCTTCTCATCTAGTGGCAGCAATGCCCCACACACATGGCAAGGCACCAACATCGCGAACCCCGAATACGACCACGAATGCATGCGCCGCGCCATGGAACACGCAATCACCAGCGCACACCTCACAGCCCCTCACACACCCAGCGCCACCATCCTCATCCTCCCCCGATGGGAACACACACCCTACCGCCACTCCAAATACATCAACTCCCCATACACCCACCACCTTTACACCCTCCCCAATGACGCAAACACCTTCCTACCCCCCGACCAACACACTGGCACACTAACCCCTACTCCATTCGGCACACGATGGATGGTCGACATATACCTCGTCGCCAACCCCCTCGCACTCTCCACCCTCCCGTCACCAACAGCCATGACCGCACTTCACAACACTCTCGAATCTATCTACGACACTCACCTCTCCAACCCCGCCATCACCCCCCCTCCTCCCCACCTCTTCGACACCTACTCACCTCACTCAGGAGGCATATACTACCTGCCCCCAAACCCAACTCACCCCATCACATACCCCCTCCCGGAACGACTACATCTAACATACCCCCCCACCAGCGGTACTCTTGCTTGGAACTGGCAAGACTTTGTCTACACAGACGGCTCGAAAAAAGGAGGCTCGTCCCCCCTCGGAGCAACAGCTACCCACCCCGCCTCGGACACCAAACTCAAAATCCTGGTGACCTCAACCCATCCCTCCCACACAATAAATCGCGCGGAATTAGCTGGCATAGATATAGGACTCCAACTTGGCCGCACCCACCTCCTCACAGACAGTGCGTGCTCCCTCCGCCTCATACAAGGATACTTAAATTGCCCTTCCGCTTACAGACACAACATCCACCGCGACACCCTCCTATCCATCACACACACCCTTAAAACCCGCTGCGACGCAGGCATCCATATACACCTCGGCAAAATCAAAGCACACAACCACTCACGAGGTAACGACCTCGCAAACACCCTCGCCAACCAAGTCGCGGATGGTCACACACCCGACACTACATACACCACAGGTTCAGAGGTCATGATAAGCCATTGGACCTGGCCATACACCCTCATTCCACAAACCCTAGGGGAACCCATACCCTACATATACACCAACCTCAAAACCACCAAACACACACACACCCCCCTCTCGCAAACCACCAAACACGGTGCCCTCCTCGCCCGCGCCGCGGAGGACGGCGCCGATTTCTCTTTCCACAAAAAACACTCAACCCTCACAAATATCCAGTTCACACACAAACAAGAATTCATGTGGGGAGTCCACAATACCCGCCTTCTTACTCATAACCCCACCCTGCGCTGCCCCCTATGTGGCCAATTCACTAGAACGGCCACATGGCCGGTAACTGCCCCACCATGTCTGGCCTAAGACATGACCGACACAACAGCGCGCTACAACTCCTTCTCTCCCTACGGGAACGCCACAACGGAGGACGTTGGGAAACCATCACTGCTGACTTCGGTAACAAACCCATAAAATCATTTGCTTCCCCCACCCCTGCCCACACCCCACTCGACTGCCACCCACCTCACCCCACCCACATGCCCTCCCGCCTTGTTGCTGCTGACGAAGGTCTCTCGCCCGATTCCCTAACCTCGTGTCCCACCGTCCTCCCTCCCGAGATTCTCCCCCCCACGCTACGTCCCCCCGCACACAAACCTGACTTCATCCGCATCCTCAAACCTCGATTCGTTGGTCACTCAAACGGTCGCCGACGTTACGCATCCATCAAAAAGATTCAGATAGGGGAATGGAAGTACTGCACAGACAATAACCTCTCCCACACAGCTGACCTCATACGTGCCAAATACACACCCATTGCAAACGCCATCAGAAGCCACTGGCCAGGCACAATGGTTGACATCCTTCCCATCGTCATGAGCCGCACAGGTACACCGCACTCCTCCACCATCTTGAGTCTCACCTCCCTTCTCACCGCCCGCACCGACCCTCCTAATAAACTCGTCTCCAAAGCACGCCTCGACACGTCTCGCATCCTTGCACAGCTCCACACGCATACTGTCCAATGGCTGCATCACCTCCTACGCATATACCGCACCAAATCCCGCACGACCTCCCGCCGCGCCTCCGCACATTGCCCCTACGCACGCCCCTGAATGCACACCTCCACCAACCCGCATCAAACCCTCCCCGGGGGGGAGTAAAACCCCCGAACAGCCTTGGAGAGGTTGGACATAGGAGGTTCACGGTCTAGCCCTGACTTGTAAGTTCCCTGTATGGCAGAGTTGGGAGGGCCCAGAGAAAGCAGCCGGCGCATACGGCTTTTTGGTGAAAACCGTCGCATACGGTACATGTTGTAAACAATTTCAATTTCAATATTTCAATTTCCATTGGTTTGCAGGTGTGTGAATAGAGCACGGAAGTTCACGCCGCTGGCACGGGTGATTTTATTGGAAAGCAAGCGAGCAAAAACGCACATGACGCAGGTTTGGATAAACACTTCACGTTGTAAACATGCGGGGGCGATTGGCTTAGGGGAGGGGCGAGGTCCAACTTGGCCGTTAAGGACGCATCACGTTGGCGGCGGTGTTTGGAATGCTTGGGTATGTGCTTGTGCCAACCACACCCGCCACACGCGTGGCACGCCTCGGGAATTACGCTCGGAGGTCAATAGGAATGAAGAATTGGTAAGCATATATCGACAAACCCTAGACAAATCGTCTCAGGAGGTGAGCCGACTTCGATGGGTGTTGCTTGGCACTGCGGCTCAGCTGTGCCGGAATAATTCGTAAATTAAAATACTTCATAGCAAATCGATTTGTGGAAATCTGAACTTTGGAGTAGGTGCGTTCGACGCGTCCATTGGTACTTGCTATAAAAAGTTTTGACCATATATGAGTAAGTTATGATCGCTTGAACATTGTGGTCGAAAGCGGCTTGCCCTTGGGTTGTGCGCAGATCGGTGGTAAGTCTACAAACGCGATTTCTTCCGTTTCCCCCACAGCGGCCTGCCCAACACCTCCTCCCTCCGTCGCCTATGCATTATATTTGCGCGACCGTCGCATCAGCGTTCATATTGCGGCGTTGTGCGCCCGTTACTCTTTTCGTCTACGAAGTACGGCGACTGTTTGAAAGAGCGTGCCGCACGGGTGCGGGCGCGATAACCCCAAGTACACATGCCCGGCAGTGTTCGAACTCGCCCCTCGCAGTTGTCGGTGCATTCCATTTTGCGCGCAAAAGCATTGCCTGGGATTTCAGGATATTTGTCAAAAAAATCGACGCATGATTACATTTTCTACTTACGAAGGTGCGAAATATTGTCCGGAATTTTGTGGAGGAGTGTATTATAGAATTTATGTTCCTCTCATGTCTCCCGCACGTGACCATATAATGTACTAATATGGTTTTTGCGCGCACCGCTCGCCAATTTTGTAATAAAATTTTTGTTGCTTTTTGGTCCCGGGTGCCTCTTGCTCGGGCTAGTCCTCCGCCTTGCACCTCCGCTGGCTTCCTCTTATTCGGTGCCGGGCCGGCTGCTCGGCCCGGCACCTTGGTTACCCGCCCGATTGTCATGCGCGCCCGCCATCGCGGCTGCGCTTCCGCAACGCCCCATCCGGGCCGATTGTCACCCCGGCTGCGACCCATCCCGGCCGACTGCCATCCCGATTGCGCCCCATCCCGGCCGACTGCCATCCCGGCTGCGCCGCTTCGCTGCCGAAACGCCCATTCCCGGCTGCGCTGCCGGAACGCCCCATCCCGGCAGATTGCCATCCCGGCGTGCTGCAGCGTTGGCCAACTACTAGTACCCGTACTGCCGCGCGCTCGGACTGGTGCTTCGCATGGCACCTTGGTTGCCCGGCATGTCCCCGCCACTCGCGCTGCTCGGGCGACTGCGTTGCCGCCACGGACCATCCCGGTTGTTGGCCGATTGTCATGCGTTGCCGCGGAACAAGTTACGGGTTACATATGTGGCGGAAACTTTTTTGTGCCCCGCTTAGGCTTTACAAACGTATAATATTTCTAAAGTAACAAATCATGCCACCAATCGTAACAATAGCCGGAACAACGTAATCGATTGATGCCTCGGCTTTAGTAGTGGTACGCAAATGATAGGTAATGAAATTCGATGGAGGAGACGCAACAAAAACTGAGACGTGCGGCGTCGTTTCATCCGACGGTGTAATCGAAACTGCTTCGTCACGAACAAAGTGTAAATCGTCGCTCGAGAATGGCAAACCGGTTTAGCGTTACATCACCCGAGACGCCGTTACCACATGTGTTTCGTTAGGTACAAGTCCGCCAACCGGAAACCACACCTTACCGCCGGATTGAACTTCTCGCCGAACAGCGAATTGATGAACATCGCCTCAAGAGGCACTTCCAATATAAACCAAAATCACCGCGTAATTGCATGGCCCCAAAGAAGCCATTGTCAACATAAGTCGAGGAGTCTTCGAAAGTATTGCAAGTGTTAGCGTGTTGATCCAAATCGCTCCAAAAAAATGTGGAAGTTTGCTTTAAGGCTAGGGATCAGAAATCGATGCATCGTCGATAGTATCATCATCATCTAGTGATAGTGCCATCGATGTGATAGGTTGCAACATCGACATCGACACGATGGCAGTAGTGCTAGTATCAATGCCATCAATTATCAAAGCAATTGGAAAATAGCGATTATTTTAGCCCGATGTATCGATATATCGTCCCAAATATCGATACATCGGCGATAATATCGGCTTAAATTGCCATCGATGTCAACATCCCAAACTATCAACACTATTAACATCGACAATCCAATATTTCAATACCATCAACATCGACGTTTCAAAATATCATTACCATCGACATCGACAAAATTCACTTGATCCCTAGCCTTAGTTTGCTTAGAGAACAAGCGGCGTAAAAATATTCACGGCTACTGCGGTGACAAAGTGCGAGAGCGTATGTAATTGTTTGCAATGTAGCTAATTATAATTAAAACGGGAATTAGAAAAGTGACTTGCCTTCTCCCTCCATTGTGATGGCTTAAGTAGCCCAACCTAGCGAGCCTTCAATCTTGAAGCGCCATGCGACCCTCGGAAGCTCGTCTCATGAGACCTGCTACATGTCGCTTCGTACATACGCGATAAGGCGCGTCGTGCCGCTTAGTTAAGCCCACAAGTAAGCACGCTAGTAGGGTAATGGGACTTGAGCTAATTACAACGGATGTACAAATGCGGGTGTACACTTCCACGGCGGAGTGTACGGAATGCATAAACAATGTGCGAAATGACGCGTTGAATGTTATTATTATATTACTATTGCTTGCTATTATCAATGAATCCCGTGCTTCCTCGACCGGCGCGCGAGACGCCACTTGTTGCCTCCACGTGTTGCATTCTTAGCGTTGCCTAGGAGTTTCCTTAGCTTTATTTGCTAGATTTGTGCACAATGTAGTGCTTCCTTTTACCGTGCTTTGGATTCCGTGATCCTCTATTCCTCTTGTCACTCTTACCCTTTTGGTTCCCCTCCCTTTTATTTCCCTGTCTGTGTTCATATTATCAATGAATCGCAACATAACCTATCGCATTTGCAGAGGGTGCCGGTGCGGGTTCCTTTCCAGTCCCATATCATGGGGGCGCAAAAAAATATAAAATAAAAATCACCCAATTATTTGGTTGAAAAAATTGCCCCAGGTTTTTTCCTCATGTCTTCTTTGTTTTTCTTGGTGGTCTTAAACAGCGTCCATGTTGCTCACGCGGACAACGTCTTGCGCGGTTTGTCCGCCGCTGCGGACGGCGTGGAGGCCGCTTCTTCCTCGGTTGGGATGCCTTCTCCAGCCACGGCGCTCTTCAACCGCGCCATGTGCCGCAAGCGTCCCCGTGCTTCCTCGAGCGGCGCGTGAGGCGCCGCTTGTCGCCTCCACGTGTTGCATTCTCGGCGTGGCCTAGGAGTTTCCTTAGTTTGATCTGCTAGGTTTGCGCACAATGTAGTGCTTTCCTTTTGCCATGCTTTGGATTCCGTGATCCTCTTGTCACTCTTGCCCTTTTGTTTCCCCTCCCACTTTCCCTGTCCGTGCTCATCTTGTTCTTCTTGTAAACAAGTTTTTTCTTAAACAGCTGAACATCTCATCGTCTTTATTCGCGGATGGTGGCAAAGTTCATCTAAGAACCGGCCTTAAACTGTGTAAAGGTAAGAGACAAGCAGGGAGGGAAACCCTAACTACCCGGCACTTACCCGGCACATTTTCTTATTGGTGGTCTCCACTCTCCACGTCTCCACTACTGCCTTTTCTTGTAAGAATATTTTGATTGTAAAAAATCACCCCGCCAGCATCATCATCGGCAGCAGAGTTCGATATTTGTAGTTAGCCTCAACTCTTATTATTATTCTCGCCCGGTTAATTTCGCTCTATATACCTCGGCATGACGTCTACAGATGATGCGAGGTTGTAAGAGTGACTCATCCTCCCCACCTCTGGCGACATACGGTGTGACGAAGACCGCGCTTCGATAGTTCGAGACATACCAGCTGCAGGGCATGGCCGTTCTCTTCCCTGCTTATCTATTTAGCCTGTTGGAAGTTCAAGGTAGCCTCTGCAACGTTTACCCCGCGCCCCTTTATGTACCTCGTCCGTACCCCTAACGCCGCGAGTGTTGGAAAAACGTCGTCGGTATCGGAGCACACAAGCTCGTCCCCCGGCTATCCCCTATTCGTTAATAACACCTCGGTCACAGCTTAAAGTCGTCGTCCCTTTGGCGTATTATACTGGGAAGCCTGGCGTCCTCTGGCTACCGAAAGCCGAGTTTCGGGCCATCCGCCTCTTCGAGGAGCAGTAACATTCCGTACGTTCGACGAGAGGCTGCACCCCCCTCCCGCCTATTCTCGACGTGTAGCACCGCCTGGGGCACCGCGCGTAGGAACAAGCGCGTGTGCTCAGTCAGAGCACAGGTGCCGCCTGAGTCCTTCGAAACGTATTATAGCCGCTCGTAGTATCGGTTTCATAGCGGCGATAGGCTAAAGCACCGCACTTTCTAAGGTTTTCGCCCGCTGAGTTTTCCGCTGTTGTTCCGTAGCTCCAGTCGACATGGCGTACAACGGCGCTGAGCCTCCCGCACCGCCAGACTCGCTTGGAGATGGCTTCCTGGACGAGGTCGCTGAAGGGGCGGAAGTCACCGCCGACACGGTCTTTGTTATTATGGGCATGCTTCTCGTGGGCATTATCACCAGACACATCTTTTCCCGCTTCCCTCTCCCATACACTGTACTTCTCCTCGTAAGCTCCTCTCCCTTTCCCCTTTCATGCACCCACATTCCATGCCGTCTTATGATTCTCTTCCATTGATGGCTGTTATGCATACGACACCGAAATGAGAGGCTGCATGAGAGGCTGTGTGTGTGTGTGTGTGTGTGTGTGTGTGTGGGGGCAGGTGTGGGGGCTGATAGCTGGTGGGACAAGTGTCATCGCCGAACAGAATCATCGTGGATGGCATGTCGTTAATCTTGGCCTCGAGACCATTGCGGTAAGGCATCGAAATTATGCATTGAGTGCGTGCCTGGGGTGTGCTGTTGCTCTGAGTGGCACATGACCTGTGGGTGGTGTAACACACCATGTGTGAGTTCCCCCACTCACTGGTGGCTTGGACATATGGGTGAACACTGGTTGATCGCGCAGGATATTCACCCGAATGGGCTACTGCTGATCTTTATGCCCATCCTCATCTACGGCAGTGCCCAGTCGATGGATTGGCACACCGTCAAGAAAGAGTTTGCCCAGGTACGGTGTCCCTAATCGCATCAATCTACCACATCACAAAGCCGTGGTAACAGTATACATTACGCCTGCACCATGCGGGGCACAGTATGGGTGTTGCGTGTGGGGGAGCATGCTTCATTAAAACGTTTGAATGCATGGAGGCTACCGCAACGGCAGTCGGCGGCTCGCCAATTGAAAGCAACGCGTATTTATTTTTTCGGGAGGTGAGTATCTTATGCCGCTTCTGCTCAGGTGTTTATCATGGCAACAAGTGGGGTCGTGGTCTCGATGTGCCTGACAGCTTGTTACGTCAAGGTTATTCCTTTGGGATGGAACTGGTATGAAAGGTGAGTGGGCTGTGTTGATATGTATCCCCTTCCCCCGAAGGCATCATGACTCTTCACGTGTACTCGCCAATCCATCTGCGCAACATATACGATGATAGCCACGCCCGATGAGATACGGTGTAAGGGATCTTCTCACCTTTATTACTTGCCTGCTCTGCAATGATTGTGTATGTGTGTGTGCGCGAGAGTTCAGTTTTATGTTTGGAGCGCTCATCAGTGCGACGGATCCAGTCGCTGTCGTGGCTTTGCTGAAAGATGTGGGGGCCTCCAAACGCCTGGGCACCATTATCGAGGGGGAGTCGCTCCTGAATGACGGATCTGCATTCGTGCTGTTTCTCATTTTCAAGGTGCCCAGCCGATCACCTGCCATTGCACTGGGCAATCGTCAAAAAAAAAAGTTTGGAAAGCAGAGATGTTAAGTGCTGTTGCACATCTGACCCATTTGATAAACTTTCTTCTATATCTGCAGGAGTATGCTCGCTTCAGCACATGCTGCGGTGGAGGTAATATCGCTCTTGAACAAGGTAAGGTCGCACTAGCATTTTGTGTGTGTGTGTGTGTGTGTGTGTGTGTGTGTGTGTGTGTGTGTGTGTGTGTGTGTGTTTGTGTGTGTGTGTGCGTTGTGCGCGCGCACGAATGTTTGGATGTGTTACGTGGGGTGTATGGGTTCAATGTCGGTGGGCGTGTGTCTGTGTTTGGCCAAATTTATGCGTCGGATGATGAAAAGGCAGCAATTGAGGAAGGCTGTTATATTCCGCGTAGGTCCAGAAAGCGTGGTGGGTTGCTTTGAATTTGAGCAGAACCAATGCGACCCATTTGAAGTCCATGAAGCGGTCGCCCTGTTTCTCAAGCTCTCTATAGGTCAGTTTGAAGAGCTTCTGCCTAAAGCATGCCGGTCATTGTCTGTCCTGAAACTCCTTTTATTTGTTGTTGAAAACCATGGCTGACAGTACATGCGCTGCAGGCGGGCCTGCTTCTGGCATCATGTTTGGGCTAGGCATGGTCCTCTGGCTGAGCTACACATACAACGACGGTGCGTGAAAATCTCGTTGTATGTGTAGCTTGTTATTGTTTGACTCGCCTGGTCAACTTGTAATCCCTCTTGCACTGCTTTCTGAGCCGCAGCCGTGTGTGTGTGTGTGTGTGTGTGTGTGTGTGTGTGTGTGTGTGTGTGTGTGTGTGTGTGTGTGTGCTGTGTTTTGTTGACAGAGATCGTCGAGATATTCATCACCATTGCTGGTGCTTACATCACGTTCTTCATCAGCGAAGACATCTTTGGCGTTTCTGGCGTCCTCGCGATTGTGGCGCTCGGTTTTTTCATGGCCGCTTTTGGCAACTCCAAAATTTCGCCCAGCGTCCAGCACCCACTGCACACAGTGTGGTGCGTCACATGTCACCACCAAGTTTCTTTGCCCTTGATGTATTCATCCGTCTTCCTTTCACATGCGTGCAATGCGTAGCGTATGTATTTTCTGGCGAGGCAGGTGATGATAGGTTTAACAAAATGATACTTTCGGTCTTTGGATTTACAACTTGGGAGACCAAGTCTTGATGAAAAACCCTCCAATGATTTGTGTGTTATTTGCGGGTGTTTTGTAGGGAGATTCTGGAATGGGGCGGAAATACCATAATCTTTCTTCTGGCTGGAGTCATCATCACGGTGGGTGCCATGCATTGCCTTAGGAGAAAGAGGGGAAGGGGGCACTGGGTTCGAAATGCGCGGTGTGTAAGTTCTGAGCTCAAGAGTGGTGTCAAGCGCAGCAAGAACTGGTCGACGTCGAAACCGATACAGCAAGTAACATCAGAGAGCCATCGCTCGGAGAGGCGATTGGATGGGCCGTCTCCATCTACGCTATGTGTGTGGTACGGTCGCCCATCCATCCATGCACCCGTCCATCTGCTCAATGCCGCCTCTTCCCGCGCGACACCTCTGCTAGGCTGTCGTCTGAGTCGAATGTGATATGTTTACCTCCATTTTGCTGTTGTAGGTCATCCGCTTCATCTCCGTGCACCTCCATTTTCCTATTCTTCGCTCCATCGGGTAAGTGCCAGTAACGATCAAGCCACATGTTCCCGACAGGAGGAAGAGACAGCGCATTGGGTTTCATGTTGCTGCATCATGTGAAAAGGAAGGGAAAGGTCCTGCTGGCAATTAGAAGGGTGTTAAGGTGTCGATGTACATCAACAGATACGGGATGAGCTGGCAAGAGGCTATCGTCATCAGTTGGAGCGGGCTGCGGGGTGCCATCGGCTTGGCTCTCGCGCTCCTCGTCAATCTGGACACCGCCATCGACAGGGTGGTGCGCTACGAGGTGTGTGTGTCGTTTCAGTCATGGGATTACGGCCGCGATTCAAATGTCAGCAGCCTTTGGGGGTGGCATATTATACTGAGCCGTGTGTGTGTGTGTGTGTGTGTGTGTGTGTGTGTGTGTGTGTGTGTGTGTGTGTGTGCGTGTATTTTCTGGTGGTGGGGATGAATAAAACTAGGTTTTGCTGTTCACGTCCGTCGTTGTTATCCTTTCTCTCTTGGTCAATGGAAGCACCACCAAAATGTTCCTCGTCAAGCTCAAGATCTTGAAGGCCAACTCGGTGAAGCAGGAGTTTCTGCTGCACAGCATCAGCGAGATGGAGGAGTACGCGGACAAACACTGCTCCCACCTGATGCACGACCCGCTGGTCGGGGACCCGGACTGGGAGAAGGTACCCAACCTCACACCCACACCCGGGGACTTGGCCACCATCATGCCTGCCTCGCTCGTCCCCCAACCACATATCCTACGTTGCCTTTTGAGCTGCTGTTTGGTGGTGTGGGGTGGGGTGGGTAGGTGCTGGAGATGAGCACCATCAATGCGAACGCTCTGCTGGACAAGGAGTTTCTACAGGAGCAGGGGTTGGATGAAACATTGGTGACCAATCCTGCCGGCGATGGACAGCATAGCGGGGCACCCAGCGATGCTGCAGCTCTGGCTGTAACGGCGAGCAGTTACAAACGGACCCCCACAAACGGGGACGCAGAGTCCGTAGACTCGACCACCCGCGTGAACACGTCGCTGAAACAAGTCGACGTGCTCAAGGACGTCCGCGCGCGCCTGCTGCACGGCATCAAGGTCCCCCCCCCCCCCCCCCCCCCCCCCCCCCCCCAACACTCACTGCTACCCCAACACTCACTGCTTTTTTTCAAACCCTAGACTAGTTTCTATCTTGGCAAAGATTGACCATCACTGACGGTCACTCTGTGTGGTAGGCCACCTACGGCGAGGGCTTCCACAAGGGTTACATCAGCCCCAGTCAGTCGCTGGACCTCATCAGCGTTGTGGACATTTCGCTAGACAATCTGGACAAGGCCATCAGGGTGAGCGGGATGAGAGTCACCGCATCCATGGCACCCATGCCTCTGCATGACATTGTGAAAGATGTAGACACATTGACTGTTCTCTGCATTTGAACCGGCTTGCTGGTGTGGGCATTGCTAGGATTGGGAGCTGCTCGAGCCACATGCAAAGATCCACGCCTTTGTCGCGTTTATGCAAGCACAGGAAGACAAGACGTGCGGCCCCCTGAAGGTGCCCCCCCCCCCCCCCCCCCCCCCCCCCCCCCCCGTCGATGGTGTTTATGCACTCCCGGTGTTTGCTTTCACTGATAGCGCGATGTCGCGGTGCGCAAGCGTATTTTCACCGATTTCTGCCGCCCTTCTACAGCAAATCCCGCGCGGCATGCTGTTCGACGGCATCGAGAACGGCGTCGTGCTCGCCAACTCGTACGTCTATGCGCACAAGACGACAAGGGAACGGCTGCAGAGTGTGTTCAAAGAGGTCGACAACGAGTCGATGGACCCGGAGGTGCATCTCCACCCCTTTTAACTCCTTTTCTACTGTCCTCCTCTCCCTTATCCATCTCCGCGGTAAACACCTCCCTCTTTCTCGCAGACCCGCCGGTTAGCACTGAATGCGGTCGAGATTGTTCTTCAAGAGAGTGCGGATGGGTGCAAGAAGGCTGTCAAGTTTATCAAAGGACTGCGTCACTCTTTCCCTGAGGTACCTACCTGACTGAGCCAATGTTAACTCTGCACGGCACGAGTGGCTGGGGGAGGGGGGGAGGCACTGATGGGATGTGCATTGCTCTCGCTGCGTTGCGCAGGTCATTCGCGCCGTGAAGACGAAGCTGGTCGCGCTGACCGTGTTGCGACGGAAGGGAAAGTTTGTGGAGCATCTCTTTGAGGGTGGCCTCATCGAGCAGAAGGACTATGACCTGCTGACGGTGCACCCCCGCTTCACCCCCTTCATGCTTCGTCTAACGACTTTCAAAGGGAATTACCGCACGATTGATTTCGTACGTGGTGGCGTGATTCTTGCGGGACTGTGCTTGTTATTGGGCGTGCAGACTGCAATCATCAGGCAGTCCACGAGGCTGTCGCTGGGGGGCTGGAACACCAACGACATGCCCGAGCCCAAGGATTTGATGTACCACCACCACATGTTCAACAACATGAGCCGCGATGTGTTCGACAAGGAGGTCCTGCCGCACGCTATTCACCGCGTTTTCCGCGAGAAAGAGCATATTTTCCGCAAGGGCGACTCCCCAACATCTTTCTTCATGATCATCCGCGGATCCACCATCTCGTGCGCCCTCAGATACACCCTCCCCTCCCTCACCACACACACACGCGCGCGAGCACACAAACGCACGCACGCACATATTAACACACGACAATCACACACACAGACACAAGCACATACACACACGCGCGCGCGCGCGCACAGACACGCACACACACACACACACACACACACGAGCGCGCGCGCACATACATACACACACACACACACACACACACACACACACACACACACACACACACACACACACACACACACACACACACAGTCAGCTCGCTTGCACGTGCACGTGGCGTTTCGGCTCACCCCCCGCTGAATTTCAGTTGCCTGTTGCGTGAACAGCGTGAAGGACGAGGACGACCCAATCGGTTCCTCGCAGGCGGATCACAACGCTTCGCTTGTGGGCATTTCTGAGATGTTGCTCGCCGTTCCGCGCTTCCGGACGGTGACAGCCGCTGGTCTGGCGGAGGGCTACGAGTTCAAGGTGGGTGCGGCATGCCTGGCATCTTTCGCATGCGCACTGTTAGAGCCCGGTGCTACTTGAATTGATCACCCAGTACCATAAGGATGCAGCATTGGTTCAGTCTTGCCAGCATACTGCTCAGTAGATCCCAGGCATCCAATAGTTGTGCTAGAATCTTGAGCCCAATGTTTCGCCTTGCCATCGCTGTCACCTCCTTCACCTTCGTCACGATCGCTGTCACCTCCATCGCTGTCACCTCACTGAGCGCTTGTGTTACTTTGTTGGACGCGCAGCTGGAGAGCTTTGCACAGCTCATGAGCAGCCACCTCGTGATTGAGAAGGTGGCGTGGAAGCAGTGTGGCGCTACGTTGGCTCAGTACAAGGGAGATGACATCATCAAGGGGCTGTCGCCAGAGGAGCAGATGGAGTGGTTTATGCGCTCCGAGGTGAACCAGCGCCGCCCGCTCCTCGCTCAGCGTGTACCGACTGTTTTGCTCAATCACACTTGTTGTTTGCTGGTAGGGAGCGCCTTTGATTCTTGGGAACGGCGTGCAATGCAGGTGTACCTCCCGGGTAAGGAGGAGGATGTCCATATCACTGGCACAACATACTTCGTGTATGGCCAAATGACTACCGTTCTGACTGGCCGACAGATTGGCACGTGGGTCCTCAACCTCGCTTTTCTTTTTTCCAAACCTTCGCAAACACACACACACACACATACACGCACGCACACACACACACACACACACACACACACACACACACACACACACACGCACACACACACACACACACACACACACACACACACACACACACACACACACACACACACACACACACACAAACACATGCAATGTTAAAATTTACTAATTCTCTATCATCGCACACTTTTCATACACATAATCGTCGAAATCATACACAGCACAACATACGCACGCGCATTCGCATCTTCCATCTTGCTGAGCTTTCTGCTATGGTGTGGTTATTTTATTTCCGAATGTGCCGTGTGGATGTATATTTGCGTATGCTTGCAGGCGCGAAGCTCAGACGTACGACGCGCCAAAGGCGCTGGGGCCGGAGTTTATGCACTTGCGAGTCAACAGCCCCTACGTCGTGTTTCTCTCCCTCCCCTCTCAGGCCACCAGCCGCGCCTACGAGGCGCGCGACCAGCACATCCTGAAGCAGATGAGCATGCAGCCCGGTAGCAGGAGCGTCCGCGGGTTGCACGAGGCGAAGTCGATGGACTCGCGCCGGCTCGAGAAAACCGTACGCTCACTCGCCACGACCCCGTCGCTCCCCTTCCCACGCCTGTATTCCCGAATGAACCCCGCATTGACCCGATTGTTCTTTACCGCCCATCGCAGGCTTCAAAAGAGGCGTCCTTCCTGAGCAAGATGAGCATGCGCCACGTCGCGCATGCCGCTCATGGCGGGCACTCGTCCTACCGTCCGAATCGGGTACGCCGCCGGTAAATAATTTCATCATATTACCTTACTTGGCAAACATTCCTTGAACATATGTTCTATGTGTCCATCTGAGGGGTTTATTTGTTCATAGCGCTGATGCTTGGTTGATTTATGTAGCTCAACACCCTAGACGGGGTTAGGTCTGGATGTTTTTATCACAATCGGTATTCTCAAGTTGTGCACGCTTTTTTTGAGTCTGGAGTGTCGCTTTGCCTCTGCGAATGCAGCGCTCTATGGAGATTCGGGAAGACGAGCGCGAGGGGCGAAAGGAGCGCACGAATGACATCCTCTCGAGGTTGTCGCGCACCGTGAAGGACGTGCCTTACGAGTTACCTGAATCGAGATCGCTTGGTACGCCGCCTCTTATATTTCCAAAAACGGAACATTTTCAGCACACACACACACACACACACACACACACACACACACACACACACACACACACACATGAGACGTACACAGATAAAGACACAGTCGGTCTATGTATGAATTTCACGTGAGTTCATGATACAATATCAGGAAACGCAATGACTACTTCTTTTCATTATGTGTTCAGAGTTTGAGGACAACGGCAGGCAGTCCATTCAGGAGTGAAGGGAAAAGGAAAGTGCATGCAGGCAGGATGCACCTCGTTCGCCAACACGCCCCGCACTGCGGCCCTAATGGTGGTCCGGGAAGCTTCCAGTTGTCTGCCAGTCAGTACGAAGACTTGCCAAGACACTGCACCCGCTGGGAGCGCATTTCATACGGAAAATTGGAACTAGCTCAAAATGGGCGCTCCTCAAGGTCCCAATAACCACCCTAGTGATGCGTGAATGTAGCCTTTTCATGTTGGACCCTTGCAACTGTTGTTGACGAACGAGCATGTAAGTCTATTACGAGTTTTGAATGGCAACCCAATTTGGGAGGGAGGCGGTATTTCCGGCATTAACTATCGGCACGGCCACGGGCGCTGTGTGTTTATACAGTGGGTCGGTCTCCTCCTTGAGGAAGCCAGGGACGAGCGCCATACGAAATGGCGCCCGTCCTGCCTTGCTGCCTGTTGGGGTGAAATGCGGTGACAGCCGACTGACGACCTCTTCCATGGCTATCTCGATCTGCGGATAGCCGTCCCGGACGAGCGTCTGGATACTGCTCCCGAAGATGACGGCCCCCAACCCCGCCCAAACCGCAGTGCTGGCGCACATAGGGCACGGCTCGGCGGAGGTGTAGAGCTCCAAAGAACGTGCGCGCCGCTGAAACTCTTCCGCGCCGAGGATTTCCGTCGCGTTGGCGATGGCGACCATCTCGCCGTGCCACATTGGGCCGGAGAAGCGGCCGGTGGGGTCGTACTCGGGGTTGTTCGCGCCCTCCGCCACCACCTTCCCCGTGGCCGGGTCCGCAATCAGCGCTCCGAAGGGCACAGCTCCCTGTCTAGACGGCACAAGGTGTCGTCGCTCAAAGACTTCACCTATGCGAGTTTCCTGTATTGCTGTTCGAGAAACACCGGAGACAGTCACGACACGAAGCCTCAACTCCCGTCATCTCTGTTCTTTGATGTGCTATTCTCTTAATAAATCTCCCTTACTGCGAATAAGTGTACCATTAATTGCCAATAACTCGGACTAACCCTCAAACTTTGTTTCGACGCTGTAACCAACTGATCGACCGTGTCGCGCTGGTTAATGTTATCTACAGACGAGGTAGTGAGGAGTGAGTAGGAGGGAAAGGGCCATGTTTCCCTCCATATTACCTGGCAAGCTCCACGCATCGTCGCATATGGCGCTCCATCACCTCTCGCGGGCTGAATGTGAATGACGTGCCGCTGACGTCCTCTGCGCCCCGAGCGGGGAGGAGCGCGTACGGGAGCGATGCGACCTCTGCCTCGTCAGCGCTGCTACTAGACACCGTTGCTTGGTGTCGACCGGGCCACCGCCGGTGTGCTGTCGACTCAATGGCACACAGTAACAAGCAGCAAGAAGCTGCCGCAGCTAGTCCAACCACAGTTAGTCGCGGCATTTTCTGTGAGTTCGTGTTTCGAGTCTTTCCTGCCAGTCTTGTGATTAAATCGTTTCCGTATTATCATATCACGACGGGTTTAAGGCAGGACCGCTTTGTCTTACCGTAGAGACGCAGGTGACTTTGGTGGTGGTACCGCCACAGACAACGACTGAACGCTCGTATTCAGCAGCGGTTCTTGGTTCTGGCGGCTGGCCAGTCCCAACTGGAGCCGGTGAGCACAACTCGCAAGCGAGAGGTAAGAGTGCCTTTCCCTTGCTCAGTTTTCTTCGGTTCTTTCGTTTCATTGCTGGTACGTGTACCCAATATCAAGAAAATGTACAGCCTCTACGTCCGCATTCACACACGGAGTAGGAAATCTGCAGCAGCTTTATTGTTAAAAAAAAAAAAAAACTGTTGACTTTACTTTACCGGTCCCAGGCTTTTTAGGGTTTAGGGTTTAGGGTTTCGCAAAACCCTAAATATTAAGGAGAATTGCGACTAATTTGGAACACGAAGAACTTGGAACAAAATCTTAGAAAAACAGCTATAACTTTTTTGTAAAAACATCAAATCCAAATTCTGAATATACCACGAGAAAGCTACAGTTTTCAGGATGTTCGGAGAGCCTTTAACCGGCTTAATCCGATTTCAAACGGGTCAGGACGCCTCGGGACAGATGGGCGATGCGTGAACAAAATCGCCTTCGCAGAATCTTTCTGGCGCAGCAACTTTGCGTCAGAAAGGGGCGCCGACTAGCTATAATACACAGCTATCGCCGCTGTAATAGTAAGGAAGCTTGTTTGTGCAAGTGGTGAGGTGCATCGGGTCATTGGGACGGGGTGTCGGCGCGGCGATGGCGCGGCGTTTAGCGCCCTTTCGGTCGAGGACGGCCTATGCTCTCGGCCTCGACCCCCTATGCGTGTCCCTATTGTTCTCCCTATTCTTACTCGTCGTTGTCGTCCTTAGTATGAAGAGAATGGGGAAAGGACGGAGTCCGGCGAGGAAGGTGCTGCCGAGAAAGGGGACGTTGCCGCGTGCCTACAAGCGGTGGAGCTCTCAAGATATGGATGGGGCGCTACACGAACTGGCGGGGCAGTATGCTTTAAATACCGCGGCATCCAAAAGCAGGTCTGAGTGCAAGAGTGTACGGCAGGTTGCTAAGAAGTGGGGGGTGTTTCATGTGACACTAGCGAGATACTATGCACAGCCTGGCTACTTTGAGACAGGCAAACGTGCCGGTGCAGTCCCTTTGCTGAGCCGTGATGACGAGAAGACCATTATGGACACTAACTTCAATAATGCAGAGGAGGGGATGTGCCTAAACCATGCACAGGTGAGACAAAAAGTGAGAAATATTCATATACTACTTACATGGCTCTGTATACATTGGTTTGCAGCACTAATGGTTATCTATCAGTGGATTATGAGCAGGTGCGTTGTGCGTGGTTGCTATATGCATGCAAATGCCTACCTAAAACACTTCCTGCAAATACAAATATGCTATGTTCTGTATGTGTGTGTGTGTGTGTGTGTGTGTGTGTGTGTGTGTGTGTGTGTGTGTGTGTGTGTGTGTGTGTGTGTGTGTGTGTGTGTGTGTGCGTGTGTGTGTGTGCGTGTGTGTGTGCGTGTGTGTGTGTGTGTGTGTGTGTGTGTGTGTGTGTGTGTGTGTGTGTGTGTGTGTGTGTGTGTGTGTGTTTGCAGGTAAGATATCAGGTGTACAACCTAAGCGAGAAGGAGGGCGCACAACATGACACCGAGAAGGCAGTGGAGAAGGGAAACAAAGCTGCAAGAAAGGCAAAAGAAGCCCTACCTTATGGTAACAAGAAGAGCGCCGTTGCTGAAGCTGTTGTTGTTGAGAAGGCAGCAGCAGCAGCGCAAAAGGCCTAGCAGCTCGCCACCCAAGCCATAAAGGAGGCTCGAGGGGAACTCCTCGTCATCTCCCAGAGGCGTTCCATCCTGCGAGTGAAGGAAGCGAACCTTCAATAGCTGCGAGAAGCAGCGGCAGTAGTGGCACTTGAGGACGAAGATTCCGAGGTGGAGGAGGTTGACGAGGAGGAAGTCGCAAGCAAGCAAGATCGTCGCGACCCTAGCGCCGTGGCGCTGACGAACCTAGAGACAAGATACGAAACAGGGAAGGGGGACGTTCAAGCGGCTTGCAACTTATCGGTCGAGGCAGCTGCGGATGCGTTGTGTGCCGCTGCGAGGGCGGTAATCGTGAAAACGTTAGAGAGAGCGGAAGCAATCAGCGGCAACAGCGAACCGCGTAGCGGCTCACGGGCCTGCTGCCGCACCGCACCGCACCTTGTTTGACTGCCTCTTGTCCGTAGACTTCGCTCTTGCCGGCCGATAGCACCACTGTCTGCCCGGTGGTGACGTGCATGGTGGCGGATGTCAAGCCCGGGCTGGTGATATCGGGCTGGTGGAGATACAGTGGAGACTGTTCCAAATTCATGTAGTCGCCCGTTTTTTTAATCACCCCACCCTCCACTCTTTGACCGGACCTAGCGCACTCAAAACACATAATTGTGTTGCAAATAATATAGTCGCTATCCCTGGAAAGCTCTGGTCTGTAGCTTTCTGCCTGGCCAAGAAAATCCCGATTTGGATTAATAATGGGTATTTCCTGTACTAGACAAGGCTAAACTGCTGTTCCAATACACCTAAATCCTCCTTAGCGATAATTGCGAGGGTATTCAAGTCTATTTATAAAGCCACTGTTCGAATAAGGGAGAAATGCGGGAGGAGAAATCAGCCCGAGTACTGCCGCCCGAGAAATAACGTACGGGTACCCGCAATTCATACGCGGTCTGTTCGAATGACAGATTCCGGTCCGGCAGGAGAAATACAGTATTGCGCGCATTAAAGTACAGGAGGCGCGACGGCTTTGCCGTCATTGCTCGGCGTTCCACCGCCACCGCCAGCTCTTTAGCCATACGCACCACCACCCCACCGCATCCCGCCCTGCCTTTGCCATTGCAAGTGCGAGCCACGAGCTGCGGCAGCGGAGATGCGCCGCTTGTGTGCATTGTCGGCCGTAGGCTTTCTGGTCGCCTACGTTCTACCGGTCGCCGCGGCAGCCGATGGAGACGACGCGGTGGACTTCGCAAGCCTGGCGGCCGCTGCTGATAAGTGGACTTCGCAATCCTGATAAGAATCCTTACCTTTCAAAGCCATGTAGCGATTTATTTGTAGTCATGACGTCATGCAATGAGAATGGAAAGCGAAAATGTCATGAATGGCGACATTCTGGATGGAAAAAGATTAAAATAAAGCACCCATCATATCGCTTTTAGCGACCATAAAAAACCGATATTGCGCTTGAATATAGTGCCTCGAATACCAATGAGCAAAAAACAATTAACAAAAATCAATGACCTCGCGCTCATTACGACGAAAAAATAATAATCATTGTGGGAGCGAGATAACCGTTCACCTGACTTTGTGTTCAGAACACTCGTGTTCTTTTAACCAAACGACTCCGCTACTTCGGAGCGGTAGCGATAGCGGCTGACTTACTACGCTGTAGCGACGGGTAAGTCGGGGAAGCTTGATACGGCGTTCGTCACGGCGTGGTTGCAAGCATGCCGACGTCGTGCTCTTCCGGAAGTCAGTAATGTCGGAGTGAATCGACACCCGTCTACGTTGACATTAACGAGTTGCGTTTGCTATTTACAAAAAAGTATTTCGTCTCAACATGAAGAGTAGAGACCGACAGACAGCCATTTCAGGCCGATGAAAAGAATAGGGGGAGTGCTTGTTCGGGCCTTCCAAGGAATCAAGCAACTGCAATAAAATAAAACAGAGCATGTGGTGTTAGCTGTACGGGAGGTGCCTGCCGGGTGGCAGCGCAGCTTTAGTTCAGCCCCAGCATCTTGCGCATCATCTTGCGGGTCACGCCGCCGGAGGGCACAGGCGCCTCCACAACCGCGCTGAGTCCGCACTGAGAGGTATCCATGACTTGGAAGAAAGCGGTCGTTTGCCCTTCTGGCAGTTCCACGCGAAGGAAGTCGGTCTCGTGGCCGTGCGCGTCCAGGTCGTCCATGTCCCAAATCTGCAGCCCCTTCTCGGACAGCTCCACGCCGTAAACGTTGTCACACCCCTCGATGTCATCGATGTAACGCGCGGGTACAATGGAAGGAGACACCATGACGACGGTGTGAGCAAAGTGGCGTGCGTTGATGCGCACAAGGCAGCCCGCCCACGTAGAGCTCTCCGCCTCGTTGCCGGCGTCTTGGCAGAATGGTACATCCACTTCGGGACGGGTGTACGGCGGCTTCTCATAGACGTTGGCGGGCGGCTTGCCAAAGTTCTTCATAGTCCAGCACATGGAATCCTCGGCAGGGAAAGCCTGCTTGGGAATAAAGGCATTCATGTCGCGACTGCAGCCGTCCTCGTAGTTTTGGTCGGCGTCATTCTGGTCGGCGCCGCGGTAGTCGCAACGGGAGATGTAGTTCAGCGCGGGAATCCATTTGTTGTCGCCGTCGCGAGACTCCATGCCGCAGCAGCACTCGAGGTCGCCGCGGTATGGGCGGTAGTAATGGTCGTGGAGGACACCAATGTAGGATGCATCGATGTCAGAGCCATGACAGTGACCGTCGTTGTTATTTGGCTGACGAGACAGGCTGTTCCAGTTTATCTGCCGGTCCTCGGCGCGGTCTACGCAGTAGCCGTAGTTGCGATTGTTCAGCAGCTGATCGCCGGGAGTACCCGTCACACCGCCTTCTATACCGGCGTGATCCTCCTTCATGCGGCAGAAAAATCCCTTGCCGCCGCAGTTAATGGGGCCTTCCATATAGGCACGCACGTAGGCCTGATCTTGGGTCTCGCCGTCCTTGGGGACGCACGAGGGGTTGCCGTCTTCGTCGGCGAGGGGAGCCGGGCAAAGTGTGGCGCCGTCGTCGGATGTGGGCAGCACCGGGTCGAGGGTATACTGGGTGGGCTTGTCGTTAGAGAATACCATCACCTCACAAATGCTCAGGTACTCGTGGGTAGGAAGCCTCACGGTGACGTACTTTCCGGTGCAGTTGGCGAAGCGGAAGCGGGTGGGGATGTAGTCGTCGTCGTTGATTGATTCGTCGCCGGCGGTGGGGTCGTCATCCTCGGCGTAGTGCTCGCACACCTCGTTGTCAGTGCCGTCTCCGTCAGAGTCTACCTCATTGTCTCCGGCGCGAATTTCCATACCAAGCAGACGCTCGGCTCCGTCATCGACGCGGTTGTAGATCTGAAGCAGCTTGATGGCCGTAGTCTCGGCGAGCTCCACCGTCCACCAGCTGCTGTCGCCTTGCTTGTCGGTGTGGGTACATGTGTAGTCGTACCAGTTGCCGCTTATTCCACCGTCGACGGCGCGGCTGGCGTCCCCACCGTGGCGAGTACTTGATTGGAAGGCATCGCGACCAAGGGCTAGGTTGCCCTCGTGGTCGATGAAGGAAGACGAGAGGTAGTAGTTGTAGGCCTCGGCGGAGCCCAACGAGCAGAGGAGCAATACGGCCGATAGTACGGCCGCAGAACGGCGGGATGACGACATTACGAGTGAATGTTAAAACTACCGACGGCAGTATTCGCAGGAGACGACACAGATGGAATACTGTTCGACGAGCAGGATGGTGGAGTCCTGAGTCAGGCAAGTCGCGTTGGGAGGGGAGAACTTTGGGGCTCCTTCTGAGGACACCTCCCCGCTTTGTAGGTGATGTGGCCCGAGGCATGCCGGGCCAGTGATCAGCGCCTATGCTAAACTGGATACGCTCGAGTTTGTGTCAACGCCCTCCGCTGCTCCTCGTACACTCGTACGGCTCTTGTTGCGGTATTAATTCGACTTTCATCAGCTTCCCGTGTTATTTTACCCGTAGATTCGGACGTGTTTGCCCGTAATCAAAATGTCTACTAGGCTGATTCCCCAAAATGCATCATTCTACGTACGTTTATATCGACGACGTGTTACAGCAGTACTGGCAAAGGCGGTCGTGCGGCCTTTCCGCAGCATTTCGCGGGTAAGCCGCCTAAGTCCAGCAGCAGCATTTCATGGGTCGTATCACCACGCTCACCTACATGTGAGCTCATTGTAGTGGTCGATGGTATTCTTATCTTTTTTCTTCCTTTCTTTCTTTTTCTTGCTTGGTGGCCTCCACTGCTTTTTCTTGTAAGAAATTTTTTATAATGTATTCTTATCGTTCTGATTTTTTGCGCCAACTCCTGCCGCCGTTGTATATGTTAAACCCCAAGTGTAACCTGCGACAGTGTATACACCATACGTACAATGTATATACTGTCTAGCACTTGAGACAGTGTATACACTGTGTTGAAGTGCCTGAGTCAAGACTAACACAAGGTACTGCAAAATCAGGAGTTAATGTACTGGACTGATGTAGAAATGATCTAGTACATAATTACAGTGACTGTTCAGATCAGATGTGGGATCTGAACAGACATGCAAATAAAACACAACACAACTGTCTGCGCAACCACCGAGGTAATGTGCAGTTTCTCTCAGGAGGGGGTCGACACAGCCCTCTGAGTTTCTTATCGACAGGACACATCAACTAGGGCTCTGCTGTCCTGTCATTCAATACTAGAGCAATACTAGCTGGACTTGTGTGCACTTGCTGCAAGCTAGGTCCTGTATGTGCTTGCAGCCCCACTTGTAAATCACTTCCTTGTTTCCCTCAAGATTCAACAGTCTCAGCCTCCTTCTGCATCACACACACACACTGCTTAAGTCTGAAATTTCATTAGGTTATGGGCCCTCGGACTTAGGAATCTTCTTCTGCTCAGCCTTAGCTAGTGTCGTTGCATCGTGGTGCCGTAGTATCGTCCCCCTTGTGGACTCGCCTCTGTGCTCATTCTGGTTGTCAGTCAAACACAACCCTCTTCAGCTGTGTCGTTCCGACCCCTTCCTTGTCGAGCCTCTCGACTCGTTCATTCATTGGACTCTCCTTCCAGTCGCCCCTGCCGACTGTACCGTATTTTTTCTTCTTTCCCGTGCTCGCCTCCTTTCTGAGACACGATGACACCTCCCTCAAGCGATGATGGCGATACTGATGGCCTCTATCGAGACGCTGGGTCGGGTGATGTGCCAGCCGCCTCCACACTCCTGCGGTTCAAGGACTTCAAGCACCTCACGCTCAGAAATGCCAAGGACCCGACTACCTTCTTAGTATGGTGGTTACAGTTTAAGGCGGAAGTTTGTAACAAACCAGGGTTTGCTGATTTTTGGTCGCCGACCTCCACCTGCTCTGCTCAACACCATGCGAGTGTCCTGTCGATACTTACGCAAGTTATTCAGGACAATCAGGCCAAGACCAAGCTCCTACGCTTTGTGTCGAGTGATGACCCTCACCGTGGTCGACGGGCTGTCGACGGTCTTCTCGCAGCATTCCTCCCGTCCCCGAGGTTTCGCTCTGCCATCCTCAATCAGGCCATGTACCTTCCGATGCAGCGCGCTGAAGACCTCACTTACTTCGAGAACCGGCTCAACCTCGTCCGTATGGAACTCGAGCAGCTCCACAAACCCCCTGACGAATCTACCCTTGTCGTCGCCTTCATTCAGGGACTCCGTGAAGAATTTAAAACCGCTGCGCAACTTCTCTCCACAGGTGCTGTCGACGCCTTCACCCTTGATGATGCTGTTCAACACGTCCGTGACTCCATGCTCATCGTCTCCACTCCAGCGGATGTCCCTATCTCTGCTTTTCCTGCTGAAGCACATATCACTCCTGCCCCGGCGTCCGTAACCGCCGCCTCCCAAGATGCCATGGCAGCTCAACTCTCTACCCTTGCTGATCAAGTCAAGTCTCTCGCTGAGTCAGTAGCAGCAGTGTTGGCCTCTCCCTCTCGCTCCGGCCGCGGTCATGATAATCGTGATCCCATTGTGTGTACCTACTGCGACAGACGTGGCCATGCTGAGGTTGACTGCTTCAAACGCCAACGTGACCTGAAACGCAAAGCCGACGCTGGAGCTCCACCTGCGACCGCCGCTGTTGCTACCTCTGGTCCTATTCCGCATGCGTCACCCTCACCACCAGCTGCAGGTGTCCCGTGGGCTATGCCAGCGTACCTTGATCAGATGCCATGTGTGGCTGAGGACACCTCCTTTGTGGCTGCCGATGTGTCGTTCTTTGATACTTTCCATGAGACCCCACTCTTCGTGGCATCTCCACTCACTCCCTTGGATGACATCTGCGACGATAACGAGGTCACCATCATCGCCTACGCTGATGACATGCTCTTCACCTACTGCGATGCTGTCACACACTCCCGTGCTCAGTATACACTACGAGACGACTGTCACTTGCATGGCAGCCTCTCACCCCCTTCAGATGACACAGATGACTGCCCGAGCCTCGTCACGGACTCTGACGATTTATTCTTTGCGGATGAGGAAGACGATGTCATTCAGATTGTTGTTCGTTCTGCCGCCCGCCCTCTGACGGTGTTGTTACCTGACACTCGCTCGTCTGTCGCCCTCTCGTCCTCCTCACTCTGGACTCATGGGAGCTGTCGGCCACCCGTTGACACCCTCCAGCAACAAGACCGTGACCCACCTCATGCTGGCACTTGGGCTCTCGTTGCTCACCCCTCTCCTGTTGGTGCACCTTCAGTCGCAGCTTCACGTGATCTTCCCATTCCTTGTCAAACTCCGCATGTATCACTTGCTGCTGATCTTGCAGCCATTGCCTCCTACGAGGCTGATGAAGCATACGCCCGTGCTTGTGGAGCCTACGAGTCCTCGTGGAATCGCTATAACACTGTCTCCACCCGCTGTCCCTCTCGTGCTAGACCAGCCCCCCCTTCGGCCTCTTCCGTGGACCCCCTTCCTGTTCTGGAACAGCTGCTGCCTTCTCCGTACTCTGACTTCGGGTCCCGGTTTCGAGCTCTCTTCGTCGATGACCTTTCTGATGATGAGGACTCTTTTGAGGTTCCACTTCCCGTCCGTGCCCCTGCGTGCACGGATTCCTCCACTACGACTGCTCCGGTGTTGCAGATTGCTTCCTCCCCTCCAGAGTCAAGTGAGCATCCTACTTCCGCAATGGTTGCTGGTGCATCCTCTCCTACAGTCCCCGGCATCTCCTCTATCCCTCCTGATCAGTCTGTCTTCCAGGCGTGTCGGCGTCCCCTCCACGTGCTGTCCCTCTGTAGTGGCGGCATCCCGGGTATTGTTACTCACCTCGTCAAGAGAGACTTCACCTGCCAGCTGCTCTCCGTCGTCGACATCGACCCCTCCGCTCGCTCTTCCATGGCGTCAGCCCTTTTGCAACTGTCGCAATCCTTCCCAGATCGCCTTCCTCCTTCCGCCATTGCAGATGTCCACACTCGGCTTCCTCATGATGTCTCCTGCGTCACCACTGCACAACTGGCTCTTCTACCCCATGTGGACATCCTACTTGCGTCCCCTCCCAGCCGCGTCTTCTCCGGTTCCTCCAGTCGCCCCGTCCCTGACGTCCAGCGTGACACCCTCTGCAACCCCATCGCTTCCCCTTTCCTCTCATGATGCCGTATCATCTCTCAGCTTGCAGTCCTCCAAGGATCCCTCAACTACATTCTTTTCTCAGTACCTGGCGCGGCGCGCATCCCCGCCCTTCGAGCCGCCCTTGGTGACCCCATTCTGGCCCGTGCCCATGAACTTGGATCTACTGCTCGTCAAGACTCCCTCGTCTGGACCAACATCTGCCCTCAGTCGGACCTCCAGCGTCACTATCGCACCTCCCTCTCCCAACCTCTGTCTGTCGGAGCCCTTCTTTCGACACATGGCTTTCACCCCTTCGTGGTCGGCACCTCCTCGCCTCCATGACAGTGTATTCCCACGCTTTACCTCCGCTGCGGACTCACCTCCCTATCGCCTTCACCCCTCCGGCCCCGGCCGGGGTATGCTCCTTCACCGCGGTATTTGGACGGCTCCTTCCCCCTCCATTCGTGCTGTCGCCATGGGCTACCCTCTCGACGTCATTTCCTCCTCAACCCTTTCTGATGCTGTCTGCTCTGGCCTTCTTGGACAAGCCGTTGACTCCAACATCTGCAAGTGGCTTCTGGATGCCATCTCGTCTTCCGAACTCACTGACTCCGCTCTCGTCAGCTCCTTGACCTTCTGTGATGTGTGGGTATTTGACACTGGTGCTACGTCTCACATGACTGCCCACTTCACGGACTTCGCAGACTTCCGCTCTATCCCTCGCCGCTGGGTCAACGGGCTCGGTGCCTATGCTGTTGGTGAAGGTACCATTCATCTCTTCTTTCAGGACGCCTCGTCTTCCTCTGTTCGTGTCCGGCTGGACCACTGCCTGTACGTTCCTGATCTCCTCACCAAAACCAATGGCGATATATGCCGTCTCTTCAGCAGTCGGCAGGCCTGGGATGCCAACGCTTCCCTCCAGATTACCCTCACGTTTGATGCTCCCATTATGACGCTCCCTGATGGCACAGTTATCCCTATCCAGACTCAAGGTCGTCTTCTGTCCATTCCCTCCCACGTCCTTCACCCTACTCCGCGGAACCACTCCCCACTTCCCCCCCCTTCTTCATTGCTGGCGTCCCCCACCCCCCCTACCCCTAATGCGCAGCAGCTGTGGCATGCTCGCCTTGGCCATCTCAGTGGGCGCGGCCTTTCTGCCCTCATTCGCGATGGCATCACTGACCTTCCCAGCCAACCATGTGTTCTCCCCTTCTGTCGAACATGTGCTACCATCAAGTCAACAGTCGCCCCGCGCCCTCGAGGACTTCACCCCAAACCCACTGAACCGTTTGCCCGTTCTGGCTGGGATTTTTGGCAGAATAATACCACCTCCTTACAGGGCAATGTTTACTCCTGTGGGGCCATCGACTATGCTTCCTCTATGGTTGCCTTGTACTTCTGCCGCTCCCGGAGCTCCGCCGCCGCTTGCTTTCGTGCTTACCGCACCATGGCCTCCTCCCTTGGCTACCGCCTCCAGTCCGTCCGTCTTGATAATGACACCGCCTTCCGCAGTCAAGACTTTATCACTGTCTGTGATGAATCCTCTACGGCCCGTGAGTACGCGGCACCCTACAGTCAATTTCAGAATGGGCTAATCGAGAGAACGTGGTACACCCTCTCCACATGGGCCCGGTGCATGCTTGATTATGCAGGCCTCGGCTCTGACTTCTGGGAATTTGCTATGGCTGTGGCTGTCCATCTGCACAATCGCACCTTTCGTCGAGGCGTCAATGACATTCCTCTTCGCCTCCTCACCGGCGCCACTCCTGACCTCTCCTACCTGCGCACCTTTGGCTGTCCAGCCTTTGTGCACGTCCCCCGTGCGACCCGTCCGAAGACTGCTCCCTCTGCCCGTGAAGGCATCTTTGTCGGGTATTCCCCGGACTCCCCTGCTTGGCTCGTATGGATGCCGGACACCCGTGTCGTCCTCGCCAGCCGCAGTGTCGCCTTCCATGAGGCTGATCGCCTTGGTCGTTTCGACCCTTCCATTCCTGATGAATGGCCCATTTCCACCCCTCCTTCTCATGCTCCACCCTCCTTTTCACCATCTTCTCAGGTGCCGGATGCCTCGCCCTGTTCAGCTCGCCTCTCATCTCAGGAGGGACTTCCTGTCTGTCACTCTGACAGTGACTCTACCGACGATGACATCGACGCCCCCGCTCCTTCTGTCCTCGACAATCCCCCCGAGAGTGTCGTTCGGACGCCACCTCCACAGCCATGGTCCACCCCCGCTCCTCCTCCTGTGCCTTCCACTCCCGACCACTCTGCCGCTCGACCCAGCCGTGTTATCAAGCCCAACGTCCGCCTCCCGGCTGCTGAATATCTCTTTCCTCAGCGGGGCTATCAGCCTCCGGCGGCTCTCCTTTCCAGTGACTCTGCAGTCGACCCTCTTACATATCAAGCGGCCATTAGTTCCCCTGATGCGGCGGATTGGCTTGCTGCCATTCAGTCCGAATACGACTCTCTCATTGGTCGTCACACGTGGGATCTTGTCCGCCTGCCCGTCGGTCGCAAAACTGTCAGATGCAAATGGGTATTTAAAACAAAGCGACATGCAGATGGCTCCATTGCTCGATACAAGGCGCGCCTCTGCGGAAAAGGGTTCTCTCAAGTCCACGGTCTGGACTTCAATGAGACGTTTGCCCCTACTGTCAAGTTCACTACTCTTCGAGTCATATTCTCCCTTGTGGCACACCTTCGCCTTCACTGCGAACAAACTGACGTCGACTGTGCCTTTCTCTACGCTGACCTGGACGAAGAACTTTACATGGATCAGCCAGAAGGTTTCAATCAGCGCGGTGAGGATGGTGCACCACTTGTCTGCCTCTTGAAGAAAAGCATTTATGGTCTGAAACAAGCGCCTCACAACTGGCATCGTCTCCTCAACCGCTTCCTACTCACTCAGCAATGTGTGCAACTTCGCACTGATCCTGGGGCCTACGTCTACCGCTCCCCTTTGCAGTCAGGAGGGGGTGTTGATCCTTCGCGTTCTCATGACTGCACGTCTCCCGCTATCGACAGTATCTTCAGCATCATTGCCGTATACGTGGACGACATCCTCATCTGTAGCACGTCCCCGGAATGGATCTCAGAGTTCAAGACAGCATTGGGCAATCAGTTCGACATAAAGGACTTGGGACCCTGCAAGTGGCTACTCGGCATGACCATCGAGAGAAACCTGACAGACAACACCCTCACCATTCACCAAGCCAGTTACATCCGGGAACTATTGCAACGGTTTGGTATGACTGACTGCAAACCTGCAGCAACACCGACATCAGCGAATGACCCACGAGAGTCTCCCCTTCTGGACGACACAACTTCTACGCTCTACCGCAGCGTCGTTGGAGCTCTACTCTATGCGTCAGTGGCAACTCGCCCAGACATCACCGAAACAGTTAACAGACTGTGCAGATTTATGTCCAAGCCCACAGTTGCGCACATGGAGGATGCGAAAACATGCCTAAGGTACCTTCAGCGCACCACTACCAGAGGCATCACATTTGGAGGGGAAGAGCTCAAATTACATGGATTCAGTGATGCCAACTACCCGACCACCTATCCCAGTGGATGCCGTGCAACAAGTGGCTACGTCTTCTTCCTGTGTGGGGGCGCTGTGAGCGCGTGCTCCCGTCTGCAGCCACTTGTCACACTGTCCACCGCTGAGGCAGAATACCAGGCTCTCAGCCTTGCTGTGCAGGAGTCTATGTTCCTGCGACAAATGCTCAGTGAGTTGGGTTACCCGCAACATGATGCTACACCCATCGGTGAAGACAATCAGGCATGCATTTTCATTGCAACTACAGCCAGCACCTCCAGCAGGACTAAACATCTGGATATTCGCCTCCACTTTGTGCGAGATGCGCATCAAGGTGGATTGGTGAAAATCTACTATGTCCCGAGCACTGAGATGCTTGCAGACATCTTCACAAAGCCCATTCCCAATCCACAGTTCGAGAAAATTGTCTCAACTGTGATGCGTTGCTCTGTTGATTAATTCCTCTGTTACAAAATGACAGTCTGCTCCTCAGTCAGGGGGAGTGTTGAAGTGCCTGAGTCAAGACTAACACAAGGTACTGCAAAATCAGGAGTTAATGTACTGGACTGATGTAGAAATGATCTAGTACATAATTACAGTGACTGTTCAGATCAGATGTGGGATCTGAACAGACATGCAAATAAAACACAACACAACTGTCTGCGCAACCACCGAGGTAATGTGCAGTTTCTCTCAGGAGGGGGTCGACACAGCCCTCTGAGTTTCTTATCGACAGGACATATCAGCTAGGGCTCTGCTGTCCTGTCATTCAATACTAGAGCAATACTAGCTGGACTTGTGTGCACTTGCTGCAAGCTAGGTCCTGTATGTGCTTGCAGCCCCACTTGTAAATCACTTCCTTGTTTCCCTCAAGATTCAACAGTCTCAGCCTCCTTCTGCATCACACACACACACTGCTTAAGTCTGAAACTTCATTACACTGTACGCCTTTTTGTGTACAGTGTATACACTGTCTCGCAACATTTCAGACAGTGTATATACTGTCTAGGACTTGAGACGGTGTATACACTGTACGTCAAAATAACGGACCGTGTATACACTGTACACACCGCTACCCCTCTGCTACGTACAATATGGAAACTTGCTGAATGCGAGGCAAAACCCCGTTTTATCGGAGGTTTTTGCCCGTGCGCGGGCGCGCCGCACAAATCTGCAGGATCTGCCTCCGTTATATTCATTACCGCTAAGATTAGCGCAAAATTGCTATTATTTGTTCGCCACCGCCCATCGCTGCTGCGCAGAGTCACCGACCGCTGATGCTGTCGCCATTTCGCAGTATCACCACTCCGATCAGCGCACGTACGCACGACCGACGGCCACCAGGGCGCGGGGCGGACAGTTTGAATTGAAAGTATGTACCGGAGGATAGGTTATCGTGCCGCCGACACAACACGAGTGGCGCGTCAGAGTCGGCGGGAGGCTCGGAGGGCGGCGAGGTGGGCAGTAGCGCCCAAGCGGCGGGCAGCGGGAATAATACAGGTGTGGGTACCGACGCCGACCCCGTCGCCACCCTGCGAGGCAAATACATATAAAGACAGAGGGGCAGACGGGTAGAGAGAAACATAAGTACATACATATAGAGAGAGGGAGAGAGCGAGTGCGACACACAGACACATAAAAAGAGAGGGAGAGAGAGAGCGAGACTAATAGACACGCATGAATACACTCTTCCCATAAAGTCCGTTACTAGTGAAATAGGGCCTTTCGCGTAGGGCGGGTTTTTACCATGTAGGGTTTCTAGGGTTTAACTGTACTTTAGCTCGTTGAAAAGGCGGGCCGAAACTTGTGTTAACGGTAAGGCTAAGGGGGAAGCGGGGCACAAATGGGGCCCGTCACGGCTACGATATGACGTATTAGGGTTTGCGGCCCAACCCCGATTTCGGTGTATACCCTGATTCGGGCGCCCCGGAATTCGGATTTGCCACGCTTTGGCTCGTAAAAAATCCCGAAATGGGCGACACAACATGCGGTTTTTATGATCCCAGCATGTTGTCCGCAAACATGGGAGCACGTGGGTGTGATGGCATGTGCCGTTAATATGCTTGACGTGGGTGGGCTCGGGGCCGGAAGACCACAGCTTGGGAGGCTTAAAAAAGCCTAACTTCGCCGTACAATGTCCGATTCGAGCAAACTAAGTTGCAAGTGGGAGCCCTTCCCCCAAGTAAATATAAGTTTTCAACTTAATTTACGCCTACCGGCCGGTTTTCGCGTCAAATCCGCCGTCCGATGTCATCCAAGCCCTTGTATAGCCAAATAAAGCTTTTAGGGTTTCAAAATCTGCCACATTCGCGCGGGGCTAGCAACCCCTAGACAGGTGGTACCCGCATACCCGCTCCGCTAATACGCTCAACAATCAGCGCTCTATATTTCTTCTATTCACGGCGTTGCCCATTTCATGCCCCATGATGGCATGGTGCCGTGCCCTTTGCCGCCGGCCAGATGAAGGCCCGTGCTAGGGTACTTTGAAAGCTCCCCGCCATTTTTCACGCCCGGCGATGCGCAAGTTTCTAAGGCCAACGATCCGCGCGCCAGGGTGCTTACACTCCAAGTCAACTGCCCCTCAAGCCTAATAGGCCCCCAGCCCGTGCTCCTTGGTGGTATTTCCGGGCACGTGGCAAGAAAAACCAGTGCACACGACATGCCATTCTCGGTGTCGCCGCTTTGTAGACGGCCGGGCGCAACACAGTCGGCGGATATTAGTGCAATTGTGCAAACATGCTGAGAACCCAGTGTCGAGTAGTCTCCCGGCTTGTCGCGACACTACGTGTGCCGAGCCACGCATAGAGGCGTGCATAACCTGCACATGCACGAATTTCGGCCCGCAAAAGATGGGCCGAAAATCCAACGTGGGTGCCCACAATAATTGGGGCGTGCCGGTAAAGGTGCTCACGTCAGTGAACAACGCGCCGTGGTGTGCTGTTCGCAAAACATTATTCTACCCCCCAATCGAGTTGCATGGCCATCGCGGCAGTGCGTGGCGGGTAATTAAGTACGTGCCGCTAGTAACGGACTTTATGGGAAGAGTGTACTACACAAAATGAAAGACACAACACATACACGTGTACACATGCACACAATTGCGCGCAAATAAACACACACATACCATAAACACACAAACACACACACAAACTCTCACTCACACACACACACACACACACACACACACACACACACACACACACACACACACGCACACACACATGGGCACAAGCATGTACACACATACGAAATCTAGAGAGGGATACACAAACACAAACCCTGAGAACAAGACACGCTCACATACATACAAACGTACGCACAAGAACAGAAAGTGAGAGGGAAAGAGAGAGAGAGAGAGAGAGAGAGAGAGAGAGAGAGAGAGAGATAAACTTATAGACATGCGTAAATACTTCACACAATGACAGACACATCACATACACGTGTACAAACACAAACAACTGCGCGCACATACAGACACGAAGATATTTATAAAATGAGACACACACGCACACAGACACACACATAGGCACAAAAATGCACACATATACGGAATATGGACGAATATACAAACACAAAAGGGACGGCGATAATGGTCATGAATTGGAGCAAGGGGGTATTGATAAGGAGGAGGGCGGTGGTGGTGAGGGTGAAACGGAGACACACACACACACACACACGCGCGCGCGCGCGCACACAAAATCTAGAGAGGAAGACATTGCTTTTGTGCGTGTTTGTTTCAATAATATTCTTAAAGATATTTTTGTTCATTACACTCTTATTTATTTCGATTTTTCATGATCACCCCATGTTGCCACCCTGCACAGTTGAGCAGCAGAATCTTCGCTTCGCCTGGTCAGATGATGCAGCACGCTGGCAGCACCGGGCTGTCGCTGCTCATTTGGCTTTTCGCTGGTGTCCTTGTGCTTAGCTCTTCGTTGGTATGTTGCTCCCCTTTCACCCTCGCCTCTCCCCCCCTCTCCCCCCCTCTTCCTTTTCCTTCTCCATGTACGGGCTTCACACCTTCAGGGGGCTTACCTGGGTAGGTTCACGCGGAGCTGGCGCCGATGATGCCCAGAGCAAAGAGCGACCGCGACTACATCCACCCCGTTTTTAGCCGCAGCGTCATGGTCTCCATCTCCACCTGCGCCACCCTCGATATCATCATCTGCATTTGATGCGACGCGGTACTCCCCAGCGCCGCCATCGCCGCCTCCTCCACCGTCGCGCTCGACGTCGTGCGCGTCACGCTGGGCACCTCGGGCATGACCGTCGCCGGTATGCTTGTCTCCGCCTCCGTGCTCGGCTCCATGAACGTCTCCCTCACGACGGGTGGCCGTCTGTTCTAATCCGCTGCGAGATCGGGTGAGCTGCCCACCCCTCTCGGCACGTTGAGCAAAACCAATCGCACGCCCATTTGGGCGCTGTTCGCACAGGCCACCGCTGTGCTCGCCTTGCTTGCCATGCTGGGCTCCTCTTTCAATGGCCTGGTTGCCTACTTAAGCTCCGCGTCGTGGCTATGGTACGGCGTCACGGGCGGGTCCGTCCTCCGGCTGCGCTCCTCGATGCCATCCGCCCACCCCACCCTTCCACTGCCCCATCCCATGCCACAATCCCAGGCGCCGCCTACCAAATCGCCATCTCCGCCGTGGAGGCCTCCACTCGCTCTCACACTCTCGACAACCTTGCGTTCCCCATCGCTGCTTTCACTTGCCACCCACTGTATACCGCTGTCATTCGCTCCGTAGTAACAACAAAAGGCTTGTGACCTTGCTTTTCACTGATTAGATAGATGCCGTACCAAAACAATACCCTCCTGTTGTTATCCTACCCAATTGTAACTACTATAAGAGGTAGATGTTCTGCCACATCGGATGTTGACCGCGTCTGTAAGTTGAGGGGGCAATAAGGAATGCTTACACTCGGTGAGTGACACTGCATGTCATCTCAACTTCAGCAAGTGCCTAGCACTTGCCTATCACAGGACACGCACTCACCTTGTGGTGAGCACACGCCAACATATATTCTGAGCCTTTAGATGATATCTAACGCTCAGCAACTTGCCACCATCAGCAACCTAATCCTCTCTATTGTTGATTGGCTTATCATCTCATAGTGCTGAGTCACAGCCGTACTATCACGATGCTACTTGACCAACATTGCTGTGTAGCAACTTGATTATCACACAAAACCATGTCTCGCAACACTCCCCCTTGCTACGCAGGCAATCCCATGATGGCATTGCACAACTTGCTATGCCTTGCACTCACTAATGGCTTGGTAAGCACATCAGCAAGCATGTTCTCCGTCGCACAATATTGCACCTCGATGTCTCCGCTCTCCACCTTCTCCCGACAGAAGTGGTACCTCACGTCCATGTGCTTGCTGCGTCCGGTCGTCATGCTATTCTTGCTGAGTGCAATACAACTCTGATTGTCCTCGTGAATTGTGATGGGAGACCCGGAGTCTTGGTGAAACTCGTGGAGTAGTTGCTTCAAAAACATCGCCTCCTGAGTGGCGGCAGTCAGCGCCATATACTCTGCCTCCGCTGTCGACAACGCCACAGTTTGTTGCCGCTGGCTTTTCCAACTCACCGCTGCACCGTTGAGCATGAACACATACCCCGTGCGAGAGCGCCGCTCGCCAATATCACTCGCGTAGTCAGAATCTGACCATCCTACCACCTTTGATGAGGGTGCGCCACCGTACATCAACACCGACTCTGCGGTCCCCTTGAGGTAGCGAAGCACCCTCTTGGCTTGCTCCCAATGTGACTGAGAGGGGTCGGACATGTACCTACTAAGGTGGCTAACAGCCATGGTGATGTCGGGCCGTGTGCTTACGGAAGCATACAACAAGCTACCGATCAAGCTTTGGTACGGCACTAGACCGGGAGGCAACCTTGATGTCGACGTCTCCACACAATTGCTCAAAGCATCGACCGCCATAGGTGAGCCCACTGGCTTGCAGCCCATCATGTTGAAGCGCTCCAACATATCTAAGACGTATTGCTGTTGTCCAATCCTGATGGTGCGGCTGCCACGATCACGCTCGACTGTCATGCCAAGCAACCAAGACACTGGACCGAGGTCTTGCACGTTGAACCTTTCGCCGAAAGCCGACTTGAACCCAACGATGAAGCTACCCGCTGGTCCGACGATGATGCTGTCGTCCACGTACAACGCCAAGACATAAAGCTCACCCTCCTTGATAAAGACGTAAATGCCGGGATCCACCTTGGATTGGGTAAAGCCATACTCCTCTAGCCATGCTGTGATGGTCTTATTCCAGTTCCTTGGAGCTTGCTTGAGGCCATACAATGATTTCTTCAACAAGCACACTCGCTCCTCTCCATTGATGTCGAAGTGACGGAATCCTTCCGGCTGCCTCATGTAGATTTCCTCCTCGATATCGGCCTCCAAAAATGCCGTCACCACATCAAGCTGCTCCACCTCCCAATCATTATAAGCAGCAAGCGCGAGCAACGTTCGAATAGAAATCACCCTCACTGTGGGAGCGAAGGTCTCGTGGTAGTCCACACCCTTCTCCTGAGTAAACCCGCGAGCCACAAGTCTTGCTTTGTACCTTGCAATCTGTCCATTGGCATCGCGCTTCAGCTTGAACACCCACTTGGAATCTACGAGTTTGCGACCGGCAGGACAAGGGACCAATGTCCAGGTTTTCCGAGATACAAGTGAGTCGTACTCGCTCTTGATAGCTGCCTCCCACTCCCCCGATTGGGGACTCCTCAGCGCTTGCTTGTATGACACCGGCTCTTGAACGGTCGGGCTGCTGGCTGACTTAATAGCTGCGGCACTTCCCGCAGTCCATCCATCTCCCGAAGCGCCCGCTGAACGGAGATTATACCTTGGACTGGGTACGCATTGCTGTGGTGCAGCAGTGGATCGAAGATTATACCTTGGCCGTGGAGTCTCCCCCGAATGCATGTCCCGTTCCTCTTCCGTCGACCCGGAATGCTGCCGCGACTCCCGTAGCGGCGACTCCCCCGAAGGTGTATCCGGTTCTTCGCTACACATGGTGCGCGGGATGCTGTCCTCTTCATCATCATTGCGTTGCTCCGCATTGCTCTCCCCCATGGAGAGGACTGCAGCCTCATCGAACACCACGTTGCGGCTGCTCACCACCCGACGAGTAGCAGGATTGTACACCAACCACGCAGGTGATTCGGAAGCATAGCCCACAAAGACACCCTTCCACGCGCGATCGTCAAGTTTGCGGCGTTGAGACTTGTCAACGTGGACATAGGCCGGACAGCCGAAGACCCGCATGGAGCTCAAATCAGCTCGTCTACCGGTCGCCAAGGTGAAAGGTACACCGCCGGCTCCGCTACTATGCACACGATTGCGGACATGCACCGCAGCGGCCATCGCTAAAGCCCAATACGATTTTGGCAGCGCGGCTTGCCGGATCATTGACTGCGCCATCGGGACCAATGTCCCCCACTGCCGTTCAATACGGCCATGTTGCCAATGCGCGTAAGGGGCAGTGATCTCCACAGCGATGTTGAACTCATCCAAGAGGTTTCGGAAGGCAGCACCTAAGAACACCGTGTCATTGTCCACCCGAAGACGACGAACCGTGTGCCCCAGAGAACGGATGGTAGTCAACATGCGACGGAACGAGGCGGGAGCCTCATCCTTGGAGCGGACCGCATCATGCAGCATGAAACGGCTCCGGAAATCAACCGCACACAAGCTGTACCGCCGTCCTCCCAAGGATGGAACACTCATAGGACCGCAGAAGTCTAAGCCGAGGACCTCAAAGACACCAACGTTCCGGTCAGCCGGCTCACGAGAGATACGGCGGACGTGCGACTTACACACAGCACACGTCTCACAGAAGCCCAACTTCTCCGACGCAGAAAACGCCACACCCTCCACCTGAGTGGCCAAGAGCCCGTCCAATTGCGACTCGCCAAGGTGACCGAGTCGGGAATGCCACAACCGTTTTTCCGATGGCGCAGTGGCGACCGAAGCGGTAGGATTCAACGAAGCAACCCGCGCCGGCAACCACACCAATAAATGCGCGCGCTCCAACGGAACCACCACGCCACCACCATGACCGGCATGAAGACGAAGGTGGTCCACGGGATCAGCTAACACCACAGAATGACCTTGTCGCCGAGCTTGGGTGAGGCTGAAAAGTCGATGGTAAGACCACGACGCACGACGGGATAGCTCAGGAACGTGGAGCACATTCTTTAGCGTGGCAGGAATCTCCTCTCCATCTTCAGCCTTCACAATGATTCGGACCGAGCCCACTCCAACAGCGCGGGCGCTGATACCCTTCACCCAAAGCCGGTCGGTGAGCGCTCGATACTCACAGAAGTCACGGCGCACACTAGTCATGTGATGGCTGGCGCCGCTGTCGGCCAACCACATCCACGTTTCCCCATCGCGCTCGAACATGTGTCGAGCCTCGGAGAATGGCCTCGCAGGGGTGGCTGTCACGTCCATGACCGCCGGAAAAGCAACCGGGGAGTCCATTTGCGCAGAGTTACCTCCGGTGTTGTTGACGGGGCACTCGGACCTGCGATGGCCCTTCTTACCACAGCCATAGCAAACACCACGAAAAATTCTCGCTCCGCCTCTGCCATATGAGGTACGACGAGTAGTCGCAGCTCCTTGAAGAGATTTCAGTTGGTCTTGGAGCTCGGAGACTTGCCGCTTCAAAAGTTCAGTCGTTGAGTCATCATGAGACGCTGCAAAAGCCGTAGGCGTTGGGGGCTCCGTTGAATGTGATTGCGCACGACTCTCGATGCGCATGCCCTTTTGACGAAGATCACGCTTGACGGTATCCATGCTGAGGTCGTGTACGTCCCACGTGTCGGTGATGGAGTGGTATTCGCTGCGCAGGCCCTTCACCAAGTACATGATGATACGCCGGTCGTGGACGACGTCCCCAACTCGGGCAAGCTGTCGTTGCAGTCGAACTAACCGGTTCAGATATTGAATGCCGCTCTCGCCGTCCGCTTGCGGCGTCTCCAAGTCCTGCAATAGTTCCGTACACCGGTAAATACCATCGTCCTCATAATGATTGACTAACGCAGTCCATGCAGTGTGGCCGCAGGTCTTGTCATCCTCGCTAACATTCTCGATAATAGAAAGGTCGTCCTCCGGCAGCGCAAGAATCAATGTGGAGTACATGTCGACTTGTTGTTGAGAGGAAGCGGCACCATCCGACGACAAAGCCGGAGCCCACTTTTGCATCAAGCCAAATGCACGAAAACGTTTCTTCCACACGTCAAAATCTCGTCTCTCCCCACTGAACTTGGGTAGTTTCACGGAGTCCATATCAGGTACGTCGGATGCGCTCGCAAGAGCACCAGAAAATCAGGAAAACTGCCAACAAGAAAAGCACCAAGTACCGGTGAAGAGGCGGGCAACACGGCTCAGAAAAGGAGACGACAAAGGGCTGACCGAAGACGCAATTGTACTCCCGGAGTCTATACAGCCAAGGCAATCAGAAACGAGTCTCAGAAGGTCGGTCAAGTGACGTCGTACAGGAGTGCTAGTACACTTGTGGTAAGATGCCTTTCCAAAAATTCAGCCGGACCACTATCGGCTTTCACGAGAAAAGAAACTGGCGGGTGACAAGCTCCGGAAGCGAATAAAATTCCAGAAAGCGCCAAGCTATAACAAAGAAGAGCAAGCCGATCTTCACGTCACACGAGTCGGCGTTCGGGGGTTGAAGCCGGCTCCAAGCGACACAAACAAGTCGCTACCAGCCGGGTATCGAAGTAAAGCTACAAACACAAGCAAGAGCCAGCCACTTTGTGAGCCAGCCGCACCTCACGTATCGTGCGACACCACAAAGGTCTACCACTCTTCGAGAAGCAAGCTCTAGGTTCCAGTCAAGACAAATGACTCCAACAACTAGCAGCTAGAGGGCCCATAACCTGTCAAAGTTGAGGGGGCAATAAGGAATGCTTACACTCGGTGAGTGACACTGCATGTCATCTCAACTTCAGCAAGTGCCTAGCACTTGCCTATCACAGGACACGCACTCACCTTGTGGTGAGCACACGCCAACATATATTCTGAGCCTTTAGATGATATCTAACGCTCAGCAACTTGCCACCATCAGCAATCTAATCCTCTCTATTGTTGATTGGCTTATCATCTCATAGTGCTGAGTCAATGGTAAACGAGTGCTGCGCTGATCGGAGTGGTGATACTGCGAAATGGCGACAGCATCAGCGGTCGGTGACTCTGCGCAGCAGCGATGGGCGGTGGCGAACAAATAATAGCAATTTTGCGCTAATCTTAGCGGTAATGAAAATGACGGAGGCAGATCCTGCAGATTTGTGCGGCGCGCCCGCGCACGGGCAAAAACCTCCGATAAAACGGGGTTTTGCCTCGCATTCAGCAAGTTTCCATATTGTACGTAGCAGAGGGGTAGCGGTGTGTACAGTGTATACACGGTCCGTTATTTTGACGTACAGTGTATACACCGTCTCAAGTCCTAGACAGTATATACACTGTCTGAAATATTGCGAGACAGTGTATACACTGTACACAAAAAGGCGTACAGTGTATACACTGTCTCAAGTGCTAGACAGTAGATACATTGTACGTATGGTGTATACACTGTCGCAGGTTACACTTGGGGTTTAACATATACAATTGGAAAATATCGATACCATAACCTTACGGGTACGGTACTTGTGCTTGTTAAACCCCGCATAATGTACTATGTACCCTACCAATGCTGACATGCACATGCATAATAGTACACATCATTCGTCAGATCCTGACATATGTGTGCGAGTCGTGCGTGTGTGTGTGTGGGGGGGGGGGGGGGGTGTTTGTGTGTTTGTACCTCCCTCTCCACCCCTCTCTCTATTGTGTGTGTGTGTGTGTGTGTGTGTGTGTGTGTGTGTGTGTGTGTGTGTGTGTGTGTGTGTGTGTGTGTGTGTGTGTGTGTGTGCGTGTGTGTGTGAGTGTATGCGTGTGTGCGTGTTTGTGTGTGTGTGTGCGCGCGCGGGCGCATGTCTGTGCGCTCGTGCGTGCGTATGTGCGCGCGCGTATGTGTGTGTGTGTGTGTGTGTGTGTGTGTGTGTGTGTGTGTGTGTAAGTGTGTGTACCTCCCTCTTCCTCCCCCCCCCCTCTCTCTCTCTCTCTCTCTCTCTCTCTCTCTCTCTTTGTGTGTGTGCACATGTGTGTGTGCGCGCGCGCGCGCGCGCGTGTGTGTGTGTGTGTGTGTGTGTGTGTGTGTGTGTGTGTGTGTGTGTGTGTGTGTGTGCGTGTGTGAGCGCGCGCGCGTGAGCGCTTGCACGCGCACGTATTTTAGGGTCATTAGGAAGCCACATATATATATACGCGTGTGTGAGGGACACACGTGCCCGTCTTGCAGCCACGCATCAAGAGCGGTAAGTTGGCCATGCACGAACTAGGTTGAGCCAAGGATGTGCGCACCGTCCTTGATGCCGGGCTGTAACGAATGCATTCCAGGCCGTTCCCGCGCATCATGCGGCGTTGTATTCTCCAGCACCAGATGTTGTGTGATTGGACGGCACTCTCAAGCTTCGCAAGCTTCCAAAATAACAAGCAATACCTCTCCAATCATACCCCGCACCCATATTGCGGCCAAAATCGTTGCCAAGTAAGTGAAATGCGATGTCTTCCGCACAGTCAGACATTCAGTCGCTAACACACGCGTAAAGAATGCTCTGTGCCTACAAATATAAAAACATAGAGCTAGCTCTACGCATGGACGACAGCGAATTTCAAATACTCAGCTACGTATCACAAACCATATAACATATATAGTAAAAGAATACCTCTTGGAGATGCGCGCGGGATGCATGTCGGGGGGCTGAAAACCCGCACACACTCAACAAGGGAAGGGTTAGGAGATCCCGATCTAGATCAGGGCGGTAAGGCATGTACGGCATGTAGACGTGAGAGTGGGTATTGGGACAACAAATACGACCGCCGTATTGTTATGTATTACTTACTATATATCATATAGATATATGTGTGTGGTATAAAGAATTTTCTATTTTAGATCTCCTACCAAAATGACCATATAAACACTACATACTGGGCTAGGAGGGTGCGGTGGTGGGTAACTCCGAAACACAGGATTTAAACTTCGCGGTCTCTTTGGAATCCGTTGTTGGAGCGCTTCCAACACCTAGAAGTTATGCATCCGACCGATCTTCGCATTCACTTTATCGTTGTTCATGTCACTAAATGTAATTATCACTTTACAATTCCACCATTGGCTATCAATGTGATAAAGAAGCATGGAAACAAACTTTAAGGAACGTCCACACGCGATTCAAGAATAAAACCCTCTAGCAACAATCAAAGTCCAAGCACTCAACATTAAACGTCAAAATACATTCATCTTTGTACAATTTAAGGATTTACTATTACCAAACCTCGCGGGATTCGCGTATTTTGCCTTCATTTTATATTACCCCTGTGTCCAAATCTAATGTGCGCTATTCATGCGACTCGTATCCAAATAATATGTGCATTATTATTCAGTGACAATGCAAGGCGACATTTACAAAGACGTCCTAGCGTCAATCATATCAGTCCTCAACCCCTTTAACTCCCCTTTAACCCCTTGGAACATTAGACTGTCTCCGGCCGTCACACACTCATAGATGCGCGCGCCCACTGCTACCGCGGACATCTTTGCCAACCTTGTTGCCGTTGGCATCCTCATACACATCGCACCATACATGCGCGGAGCTGGCCCCATGACGATGTACCTGCCTATACACGCATATCAATCATAGATACTTGTAGTTGCCTAACACACAATTCAAAGATACATGTAGTTGCCTAACATGTCGCCGAGTCACAAATTGGGGCCCGCAAGACGCCGTGGTACGCGTATGTACCGGGATCGGACCTCCCGAGTATCGAAACTGCAATCTACATCACTGCATTAGGCTGGCACTTAACGGACCGAGACGAGAACTAACCCTTCTTGCCGCACATGACGGGGACCAATCCACGGCACAATCAACATGAATTGGGTCTATCTACTAGTTAATCAACGGCGCCCGCCGGCGGCGCAGCGGCGGCGGCCCCGGAGGGGGTTGCGTTCGCATGCCCGTCGGCACCTACCTCTACCTCCACGCGGTGGGCGCTGGTAACCCTGTAGCCGTGCTAGGCATGGCACGGTAGGTGGCTGAACGAGGTACCGACAGCTGCGATCCGCGGGATCAGCAGCTGTCGGGAAGCCTGGTACGGAGGGTTTTGGAAAACATAATATCCGTACACCAACATAGGGATCTCCCGCTCGGCATGTCCGATATGTTCTTTCAGCGACTAAATACTCACAGTTACTCTCCCGCCATGTCAGGTACGAGGAATGCGGAATGTATTTTGGCAAGGAAGGGTACGGACGGATCAGCGGTGGGACGAGGGTGTTGGAGCTGGCGGCGGACAGCTGGGAAGCAGCGCTAGGGCACGGCGCTCGCTAGCAGCCGCAAGCCCTGCGACACCTTTTGGTCTCCCCTGGGGGAGAGGCCCGAAGATACGCAGAACGGTGGCGGGTCGCAGCCGGAGGAGCGGCACGGTAAGGCGGCGGAGGTCGGGAGGATCATCCGCCGCCGGAAAAACCCGGTACGGCGAGTTTTCGGTTAAGTATTCCCGTACCCACCATCTTTTGAGGATAGCCGATCCCTGGGCACTATCCGTTCCCCCTCCCCTAGTCGGTACCCGGTTATCGACAAGCTGCCCCAGGCAGTGTGCCCCGGGTTATCGCAACGGCACACTGCTCGTATAGGCGGCCCCCTAACAACGTATATCACTGGGGGAGGCAAGTGCGGCCAGCACAGCGCGATCATATGGGTGGTGGAAACATACGGCAAACGGACAGGGGACAGGAGACATCTGGCTCGGAGGCAGGAGAGCCAGTCGGACACCGTCTGCAGCCTAGCTATTTTTTCCTCCCAGCCCCCGCAAGAGGGGAGAAGGCTAGACTAGGTGGAGAGTCGCGCCGAGCAGAGTGACTAATATCTCCGATATCTCGGACGGGGACGAGCACGGATCGAGAAGAGTCCGACGACGACATGTGCGAGGGGGGTTTTCCACTTGCCTTTCCCCCTACCTCCGGTACAACCGGAGTCGCACAGGAGCCGAGGTCAGGCAGGTTCGACTCGACCAGCTCATGCTCACCAGCTTGCTGATTAGGGACCCCTCCGCGGCTTGAGCAGGCCGCGTATCGTGGAGAATAGCGACATTTTATATTTCATATTGTATCCCAAAAAAATACGTATAGATCAGAAAATAATAAATACCCGGATACGGGTATGTTTTAGTAGACGGTATCGTTACTGCCATTGGAGAGGTTGGGATTAGTGGTTCAACGGTCTACCTCACGCTTCTAAGTCCAGCTAGGCATAGCATAAATGGGGGCCCAGAGACTCCAACCGGTTTACTGGTATTGGAGTATTTAATTTCAAATTAGTTAATCAACGGCACTTAATACATTAATGTGAAAATAACGATGATGACGGCATGTACTCTTTAAAACAACCATACGGCTGCTATCTAAGGACCTGCTTGCATCAACCATATAAAGATGCAAAATTTAGGGGCTATAGCCTATAGCATATACCTAGACACTCGTCCTAGGAGCTAATATAGTAAAACCTCTAGGGGGTATATAATCAACCGTTGGCTATTGGTGCCATTAGTTAGTTAAAGTGCACACCATGAAAATGTAGATTATTTGCAACATGCACCGGTTGCCGGCCGGCCGCTGTCTATGGGCCCTCCCAATTAAGCCATTTAGGAAACTTACCATTGGTGCACACAATTAAAAACTCTATCCGTGGAAAAGTCCGTGTTTGAAATCCTCATTATCCCCTTCACCGCAGGGAATCAAACATATAATTCGAGCCTTCGCTAACTCGGCTCGCTGGGCTAAGCGGCGAGCATGCTTGCCTCTATTCTCTCATGACCCTTGATACAAGCGGGTCCTTTATTTGGGGAGGGTGATTATTAAGTCAATCGAAGTCGTCCCACCGGTCGTCTGTCGTTCTCAAAGGTCAGCCGAGTCGCCGTGTTAGACACGTCAACCTTCCGTCGCAGCTGTCACATTTGAGGGGTTTTGCCTGCAAGAGGCGGGTCCTAGAGCGGATCCCCTAACGGCGGGGGAGGACGTTTGATTCCATGGGGTGAAAGCTTTTGGGTGTGACGAAATGGTCGGGGGGGCAAAGGAAGGATGGTGAGTCGGCATGGTAACATGGATTGGGAGGGCCTTCGGAGAGAATGAGTTCATAGAGGTCGCAAAAAAGTATCCTACCTGTCAAAGTTGAGGGGGCAATAAGGAATGCTTACACTCGGTGAGTGAAACTGCATGTCATCTCACCCTCAGCAAGTGCCTAGCACTTGCCTATCACAGGAAACGCACTCACCTCTTGATAGCTGCCTCCCACTCCCCCGATTGGGGACTCCTCAGCGCTTGCTTGTATGACACCGGCTCTTGAACGGTCGGGCTGCTGGCTGACTTAATAGCTGCGGCACTTCCCGCAGTCCATCCATCTCCCGAAGCGTCCGCTGAACGGAGATTATACCTTGGACTGGGTACGCATTGCTGTGGTGCAGCAGTGGATCGAAGATTATACCTTGGCCGTGGAATCTCCCCCGAATGCATGTCCCGTTCCTCTTCCATCGACCCGGAATGCTGCCGCGACTCCCGTAGCGGCGACTCCCCCGAAGGTGTATCCGGTTCTTCGCTACACATGGTGCGCGGGATGTTGTCCTCTTCATCATCATTGCGTTGCTCCGCATTGCTCTCCCCCATGGAGAGGACTGCAGCCTCATCGAACACCACGTTGCGGCTGCTCACCACCCGACGAGTAGCAGGATTGTACACCAACCACGCAGGTGATTCGGAAGCATAGCCCACAAAGACACCCTTCCACGCGTGATCGTCAAGTTTGCGGCGTTGAGACTTGTCAACGTGGACATAGGCCGGACAGCCGAAGACCCGCATGGAGCTCAAATCAGCTCGTCTACCGGTCGCCAAGGTGAAAGGTACACCGCCGGCTCCGCTACTATGCACACGATTGCGGACATGCACCGCAGCGGCCATCGCTAAAGCCCAATACGATTTAGGCAGCGCGGCTTGCCGGATCATTGACTGCGCCATCGGGACCAATGTCCCCCACTGCCGCTCAATACGGCCATGTTGCCAATGCGCGTATGGGGCAGTGATCTCCACAGCGATGTTGAACTCATTCAAGAGGTTTCGGAAGGCAGCACCTAAGAACACCGTGTCATTGTCCACCCGAAGACGACGAACCGTGTGCCCCAGAGAACGAATGGTAGTCAACATGCGACGGAACGAGGCGGGAGCCTCATCCTTGGAGCGGACCGCATCATGCAGCATGAAACGGCTCCGGAAATCAACCGCACACAAGCTGTACCGCCGTCCTCCCAAGGATGGAACACTCATAGGACCACAGAAGTCTAAGCCGAGGACCTCAAAGACACCAACGTTCCGGTCAGCCGGCTCACGAGAGATACGGCGGACGTGCGACTTACACACAGCACACGTCTCACAGAAGCCCAACTTCTCCGACGCAGAAAACGCCACACCCTCCACCTGAGTGGCCAAGAGCCCGTCCAATTGCGACTCGCCAAGGTGACCGAGTCGGGAATGCCACAACCGTTTTTCCAATGGCGCAGTGGCGACCGAAGCGGTAGGATTCGACGAAGCAACCCGCGCCGGCAACCACACCAATAAATGCGCGCGCTCCAACGGAACCACCACGCCACCACCATGACCGGCATGAAGACGAAGGTGGTCCACGGGATCAGCTAACACCACAGAATGACCTTGTCGCCGAGCTTGGGTGAGGCTGAAAAGTCGATGGTAAGACCACGACGCACGACGGGATAGCTCAGGAACGTGGAGCACATTCTTTAGCGTGGCAGGAATCTCCTCTCCATCTTCAGCCTTCACAATGATTCGGACCGAGCCCACTCCAACAGCGCGGGCGCTGATACCCTTCACCCAAAGCCGGTCGGTGAGCGCTCGATACTCACAGAAGTCACGGCGCACACTAGTCATGTGATGGTTGGCGCCGCTGTCGGCCAACCACATCCACGTTTCCCCATCGCGCTCGAACATGTGTCGAGCCTCGGAGAATGGCCTCGCAAGGGTGGCTGTCACGTCCATGACCGCCGGAAAAGCAACCGGGGAGTCCACTTGCGCAGAGTTACCTCCGGTGTTGTTGACGGGGCACTCGGACCTGCGATGGCCCTTCTTACCACAGCCATAGCAAACACCACGAAAAATTCTCGCTCCGCCTTTGCCATATGAGGTACGACGAGTAGTCGCAGCTCCTTGAAGAGATTTCAGTTGGTCTTGGAGCTCGGAGACTTGCCGCTTCAAAAGTTCAGTCGTTGAGTCATCATGAGACGCTGCAAAAGCCGTAGGCGTTGGGGGCTCCGTTGAATGTGATTGCGCACGACTCTCGATGCGCATGCCCTTTTGACGAAGATCACGCTTGACGGTATCCATGCTGAGGTCGTGTACGTCCCACGTGTCGGTGATGGAGTGGTATTCGCTGCGCAGGCCCTTCACCAAGTACATGATGATACGCCGGTCGTGGACGACGTCCCCAACTCGGGCAAGCTGTCGTTGCAGTCGAACTAACCGGTTCAGATATTGAATGCCGCTCTCGCCGTCCGCTTGCGGCGTCTCCAAGTCCTGCAATAGTTCCGTACACCGGTAAATACCATCGTCCTCATAATGATTGACTAACGCAGTCCAGGCAGTGTGGCCGCATGTCTTGTCATCCTCGCTAATATTCTTGATAATGGAAAGGTCGTCCTCCGGCAGCGCAAGAATCAATGTGGAGTACATGTCGACTTCTTGTTGAGAGGAAGCGGCACCATCCGACGACAAAGCCGGAGCCCACTTTTGCATCAAGCCAAATGCACGAAAACGTTTCTTCCACACGTCAAAATCTCGTCTCTCCCCACTGAACTTGGGTAGTTTCACGGAGTCCATATCAGGCACGTCGGATGCGCTCGCAAGAGAACCAGAAAATCAGGAATAATGCCAACAAGAAAAGCACCAAGTACCGGTGAAGAGGCGGGCAACACGGCTCAGAAAAGGAGACGACAAAGGGCTGACCGAAGACGCAGTTGTACTCCCGGAGTCTATACAGCCAAGGCAATCAGAAACGAGTCTCAAAAGGTCGGTCAAGTGACGTCGTACAGGAGTGCTAGTACACTTGTGGTAAGATGCCTTTCCAAAAATTCAGCCGGACCACTATCGGCTTTCACGAGAAAAGAAACTGGCGGGTGACAAGCTCCGGCAGCGAATAAAATTCCAGAAAGCGCCAAGCTATAACAAAGAAAAGCAAGCCGATCTTCACGTCACATGAGTCGGCGTTCGGGGGTTGAAGCCGGCTCCAAGCGACACAAACAAGTCGCTACCAGCCGGGTATCGAAGTAAAGCTACAAACACAAGCAAGAGCCAGCCACTTTGTGAGCCAGCCGCACCTCACGTATCGTGCGACACCACAAAGGTCTACCACTCTTCGAGAAGCAAGCTCTAGGTTCCAGTGAAGACAAATGACTCCAACAACTAGCAGCTAGAGGGCCCATAACATGTCAAAGTTGAGGGGGCAATAAGGAATGCTTACACTCGGTGAGTGACACTGCATGTCATCTCACCCTCAGCAAGTGCCTAGCACTTGCCTATCACATGACACGCACTCACCTTGTGGTGAGCACACGCCAACATATATTCTGAGCCTTTAGATGATATCTAACGCTCAGCAACTTTCCACCATCATTAACCTAATCCTCTCTATTGTTGATTGGCTTATCATCTTATAGTGCTGAGTCACAGCCGGACTATCACGATGCTACTTGACCAACATTGCTGTGTAGCAACTTGATTATCACACAAAACCATGTCTCGCAACACTACCGTCACTAAAGACAGTAAAACAATCCAAAGTACTACTAAAGTACTACTCAACCACATAACGGGGATGGGTCGGTAGCTCGAATGAGCAACGCCGATCGTCTTCGCTCTAGGCCTGGCCTCCCATCGAGCGCAAGACTGGTTGAAAGGGCCGTTGAACAACGTGAACCATTCACCTCTCCCCACCCGAGCCTAGCTCACAAAGGTCAGTGGATCCGTAGCGACACCAGACGGTACACACTCAAAGGCGCAGCTTCCAGGGATTTGAATTTCATCCCCCCGACAGCTATCGCGCCATCCACTTCGAATACCACACATGTACCCGTCAAAAGTACTGCGACACGCCAAAGAAACACATCGCTTACAAAAAGACTCTTCCCCGGAAGGCGACGCGCCACATCGCGCCCCTCCGAGCGTCCGGACGTCCCTGTCCGCCGCCAACATCCACCAAACCCATGTCCCATCGGGCTTGGTCGCGTGCAGCCAACACGCGCACTACTCTCAAAAACCAACTCGAAAATCCACACTCAACTCCACTACTTATCTCCACCACTCGGAATCCAGCTCGATCGCCAAGTCTTCGACCCCTACCCCCCCCCCCCACCTACAAGAAGGCGCTTTTGAGGGATCCCCCGCCGCATGGCCGCTTCACGGACCTCTACCACCCCAGGAACAAACTCGCAGGACACCCGCTAACCCCGTTTCTCACTGACATGCAGACGACTTCTCCACCCGTATGGTCGACTCGTTCCTCCTTACAGGCCAGTACTCCACCACCCCCTCCCACCTTGCTCGATTCTGGATCCACGGCGTCATGTTGCCGGATTCGACCCACCCCGATCCGATCACGTCGGCCTGCTCGGTGGCCCGCCGTTGGCTCCTCGAATGCCTCAACGACCTCACTGATCTCCCCAGCCGCATTAAAAATATAATCGGACGGGAACTCGCCCACCACACGCGATGGTCCGCGAACACCTCCCGCACACACCACCCTACCGCCCCAAAATGCGACGATACCACACCCCTACCATTCGAGATGCGTACGGGCTTTCAAGAAATTCGCCTGGTTATTCCCACCTCCTGTATAGCGGTAGGCCTCCTGTACCAACTGGATTCACGCCAGCGTGAATTCAGTTCGGCCGGTCCAGTGCCCCCCTCTGCAACCTCCTCCCCTTCGCTCCTTACAAAATTAAGACAACAGAAAATTCACTTTCTCCGTGATGCCTCAGCTCCTGAAGTTTCAAGACGACGGGTGAAAATCCGCTCCCCCCTGTTCTCCGGTATCACCGGCCAAGAAGCAGTCGCTCTACTGTTGGACCTCCTCACCTCCGACCTCGCGACCGCACTCACCTCGGCCGGATCAGCCCCCTCGACCCACCCCCTATGCAGACTCGAAGATCTACCTGAACATGCTCAGTTCACCCTCCAGTTCGCGGACGCCCTCCAACCACTGGACACTCCCATCCCGATCGAGTCCGACCCATCCTCCTTCTCGGTAAATATCCTCCACCTGCCCAATAACCCCATTCATTCACAATCCGGCCATGTATCCCTTCACATATTTTCATATTCACCTCATGACACCGTACCCCCCGACTATCACCTTCACACCGTTACCATCACACCCCTCCCCCGTCAAATGCCATGTTCTAGGCTCGTCATGGGCTGACACCTGCCTCACCACAGTCCTCATCCAATCCCGCCACTCACTCTTCCTTCCCTGCATCAACTCAGACGGCACCATTCCCCCCCCACACTGGTTGTACACCCTCTTATCTCAAACAACCACAGAATATCTCACACAACACACCCCCACATCCGCCCCCCCCCCCCCCCACAACACCCCTCTGCCTCTATCACTACACAACCCTGAAAAAAAATCCCTGATGGCTCCTACTTTCGCTCACACCCCTCCACCTCCCCCACCATCACCACCGTTTGGGTTCGTCGTCAAGCAGGTCGATGGGTGGCTCCGGGGCCGCCTTACCACCCTCCGTCACTAGGGTCGCGTCGGCGGGAATGGACTGCATTTGATCAAAAATTGAAATATTGAAATTGAAATTGTTTACAACATGTCCCGGCAAACTGGACCGAGTGCTGTCTCACGGGCCACTCTACTTCGCCATACATGACTTATTAGCAAGTTGGGCCCGGGTCTCTCCGACCAGGTACATTTCTTATCGACACACCTATCTGCAATGTGTGCCGACGTTCCTCGGGAGTTATATAACTGTAAGCAACCGCAGTAATTGCCACAGTCCCCCCACCTAAGCAGTAACAGCGTAATAATTTTGTAATCAAGAAAAACATATCTAAAAATAAATCCACTTGTCTAGAAATGCAAAACTAAACTGCTGCTCGACCTTCACGATGCACGGCCCGCTCCCGCCGAACCGGGGTGTCGACCGGCCTAGGCCGGTCGGCGTTCGGGAGGGACGACGGGCCAGCCTAATCTAGCTCCCGCGTGACTTCGGTCTTGCCGAAGGTAGGAGGGGAAAGGCAGGCAAAAAACCCCTCCTCGCGCGGTCGCTCGTCGATCCCGCCGCTCCATCCCGTAAACCCCGCCCCAAGGTCTTGCCGCGTCCACCGACGCGGCGGTCCTCCGCGTCGAGGTCCCCCATCACCTCGAGGACAGGTGGGGGGGACCGAGACGCACATACATAGAAAAACCTAGCGCTCCTGCCTCCGCGCCTTAATTTTCCCCGCTCATTTCCCCGGTTTTTTCTCTGTCTGGTACCCGGGTACCTGTCGGTTTTCCGGCCTGTGGCCGTACCCTCCCCCCTCCGATCGCGCGTCCACCGAGCAGCCTTTTCTTGAGCGAGGGCCTCCGCGCTCACCCGGGCCCACGCTCAAGGACTCCTAGGAGTATGAAGGTCTATCGGGGTAGTGGGTGTCGAAAAGGGGGGGGGCAGGTCACCGTAGCCGGATCCGGCGGGCCGCGGGCGCCCGGAATTAAGCAAAACCCTCCGTGCCGGGTTTTCCGGCGGCGCCGACCCAAAGGGTCGTCGCCGCCAGATCGTGTCGCTCCTCCCGTCGCGACTGTCCTCCTTGCCGTCCCAGCTCACTCCTCCCCCCGGGAGATGACGCTGGACGACGTAGCGACGCGCTAGTGAGCGCCCTACCCTGGTGCTACTCCCCAACTTGCTCGACGCCGGGTACGGACATTATTTTAGTGTCCAAAAAATCCCTCCGTACATGGCTTTTCGGCGGCGGCTGATCCTGAGGATCGCCGCCGCCTCATGTAGCCGCTCCTCCGTCTGCGACTAGCCACCGTCCTGGGCCATGTCTTGCCTCACCCCTCGGTAAGGTTCGACCGGCAAAGGGCTGGTCGATAGCTAGCGAGCGCCCTTTCCTGGCGCTGCTTCCCGGCTGGCCACCACCAGCTCCAACACCCGCCTCCCACCGCTGATCCGGCCGTACCCTCCTCGCCATCAAACGCTGCCGTAGTACAGGTCCCACTCCTAAAAGTAAGGCTGTATCTAGGAGTATCTGTGCGCGAAAAAACATATCGGACGGGCCGAGCGGGAGATCTTGGCGCCGGTAGGGCACAGAAATTATTTTTTCAAAAGCCCTCTGTACATGGCTTTCCCGACAGCTGCTGATCCCACGGATCGAGCTGTCGGCCCTCTTAGCCCCCTACCGTGCCAGGCCTGGCACGGCTACGGAGTTTCCAGCGCCCACCACGGGGAGGTGAGGGGATGCCGACGGGCCTGCGAGCGCACCCCCCTCCGGGGCCGCCGCCGCTGCGCCGCCGGCGGGCGCCTGCATTTGATCAGTTGTAGTAGGTGTAGCTGTCGTTTGCTGGAGCTGGGCGAGTAAGGCAGCGTTAGCCGCCAAAAACTGCTCAATGATCCGTTGTTCCGATGCTAAAACTGCCGTACGAATATGTTCGGCTGTGCGTTGCTCGACTGAGGTAGCGTGAGGGTCGGCCGCAGCGGCGGACGTAGACTGCTCAGACTGCATGTTGCGGAACTGCGTAGCTGCACAAGGGGAAGTATCGCGTGACGCTCGAGTGCGCATGGGACGATGGTAAAGTGACACCTTGCTCGACTACTAGAGTCGAGACCGCATTCGCGCGAAGCCTAGATTGGCTGAGCGCGAAAGCAGAGTGTGCCTAGGCTCGTGGCTAGCTACGGCTTATAAGGCTCGGGCTAGCTAGAGCTGACCGTTGGTTGCGTCTAACTGCAAGGCGAGGCGGTTGCCCTGCATGTGCGACGCGCCGCCTTTTAACGGTGACAGTAACCGCTAGAGTTACTGTCCCGTACACATGGGAGTTGGATATGCAAACCTCTAGATTCAAATCAATTGACCAAAAAAATCGACTTGGGGTTATGTAGTCATTCCAGTTTCTTACAAGAAAAAACAGTGGAGGCCACCAAGCAAAAAGAAGAAAAGAGGAAAAAGCCCTAGGAACTTGGGATATATAGCGCACTTATGAGGATTGGGATTAGGATACGTTTTTAACTACTGCGCATTGCTACGATGGGTACATGAGCATTATTTTTATGATTACAAAAATACAGAGAGACACACAAGATGTGTGCATAATTGAAAAAATACATAATGAGATAATGAAGTGTGCGTGTGTGTGTGTGTGTGTGTGTGTGTGTGTGTGTGTGTGTGTGTGTGTGTGTGTGTGTGTGTGTGTGTGTGTGTGTGTGTGTGTGTGTGTGTGTGTGTGTGTGTGTGTGTGTGTAAAACAAGTGTCACGACCATGGGCCCCCATCACATGGTTTATATTTTGATATAATGAGAATAAAAATACAATAGAGAACGACTGGCACAAAGACCTACGGGCCGCTCGTAATAATAATAGCGATAGTCGCTACGAGGATGATGAATAAAAATATGTGCGTCTTGTGATCACGGTACAAGACTGTATGCCCGTACACGTCTCCGTACATGCGCATTCGCTGGGGCAGTCTTGAGCTGGTCCCGGTACTGATTATGGTATTGCATCGCGAAAACAAAATAATGAGATGAAGTAGACCGACACCACGTCCGGGACCGTAGAGGTACATCTAACAGTAGGGACCGTGGCAACAACTCAATTACAAGAAGTACTATCGGAACGTGGACAGGGGAAAAAAGAGGGGCGGAACCGAGAGGGCGCGTAACCCAAGGCACGGCCAGGGGAAGCAATTATACACAAACCTCACAGACAGAACACAAGAGAACAAACGAAGCTCCATCCACAGCAACAACGACGGGATGAGAAATAATATGGGATGAGAAATAACATGTGTACCCACAGTGCAGTACCAGGTACATGAGAATGCTCGCTGCCAAGTCAGCCGGATAGCATAAGCAATTTTGTTACGGTACATATGACATCTGTACGAGTAGTAATCAGTCGATTGGGGTCCCTTCACTCGTACACGTGGCGGTCAGCAGAGATTGAATAGTCATGACTACGGCAAAAATTGTACATAATCACGAGCAGAAATAGTGCACATTAGGGGGTATTCGCGGGTTTAAGCTGTGTTGGGGCTCACTTATGCCAAAGATGTGGATCACTTACAGAATTTGGATTTGGTGGCCCTTGGGCCACCCTACACGCAATGTGAGAGGGAATCGGGTGGGTGGGTTTGCGTGAGCGATAGCTCTCGCAAAAGGCAGGAGGTGGACACACAATCGCTGCTGGTGTGTTATATGGGGTGCGAACATTTTACTGTCCGTGCGCGCGTGGGCGCTTGAACCGTTAGGGAGATGTAGCGTCGGAGGTAACGCATGTAACGGAGGTAACGCCGGTTACTTCGTAATTTAGCCATGTAATTCAAACCTCTATATTACTAATATGACCATTTAAGCTGTGTTGGGGCTCACTTATGCCATCTGTCGCCGACTGGCGTGTAACGTTGGGTGGGGGCCCGCCAGGGGTCATCCACCCAAAGAGTTGCCAAGCTCCCGGGCACGGGAGCACTGTTGGGTCGATGTAGTCGAGGACTACGTCCGACTCTCGCGCCCAACCGCCGAAGAACTTGATCTTCTGCATTGGGGTACCGATATTGTACGCAGCAGTAGCTGCACCCTTTCGGAGGGAGTGCGAAGTCCACGCGAAACCGTCCGGAGGTTGTTCGTGTACTGCACGAAGTACGCGTTGTAGCCAAGCTGTCAGGGTGTCCGCAGTCCAGTTTGTCGTAGGCTCGCGTATACTAATGGCCCATCGTCTGTCCGGTATCTTCCCGGCGGAGAACCTGGTACGGGCAGCGTCGAAGTACTGTAGTAGTTCCGCGATGTCCGGGTGAGCCGAGGCCGGTAGTTCACATAGGAGTTTTCGCTCCGTGGAAGTACCCCGTTGACCTTTTCTCGTTCCGTGGTATAGGAGGATTCCGCCGGTCGGAGTACACAACAGGTCTCCAGACCGGCACTCAACTCCCGCTCCACCTCGACAAAAAAATGCGGCCAGTAGCACCGTCGCTAGACACGCTCGGAACAGCAGAATGAGGTCTGCTTGAGTCTGAGTCCACGTGTCTGTCAGCTGTGTGCGGAGGTCCTTGGCCAGGCGTAGCGATGATACAAGAATCCGGGCTGGGAGGTACATGCGTGTGCGGCTGGGCTGGAGGGAAACTTGGGACGCTGCGAGACCCCGCCGGACCTTGGCGACCAAATCGCCTTGTGCGACTGGTTCTGCGCCGTGGTCTTTGAAAAACCCGTTCACGGCTGAAAGGTAAGGCTGTAGACTGGTAGCCTTAATGGTGCCACGTTCTCCGATCCATGCAATGTAGCGGGCCATGGTAGCGGTTGTTGCTGCCAGCGGCGGTAGGCCTTGCTCCTCGCAGAACTGGAAGTAAGGCTTGATTGCGCTGTTGTACGTGTCGGACGTGCTTTTCGCCCAAGCGGCGGTCAGTAAGTCGAGCGTTTTTGCTCCAAGACTGTCAGTGCCCAGTAGGCGTTGCATGTAGGGGCGCATCGAGGCGGCCCAGGGGTTGTTGCAGCCTGCCACCTCCACCTTGTAGCGGACCTTTGCTGGTCTGGTGGGGTAGGCTTGGACTGCTGGCCTGATGTGCCGTGTGTTGAACAGGGTCAGGGTAGCACTGACAGCGCCCCGGCGGAGGTACAACCAGGCCGGGAGGGAATCCGGAATACAGTGACGGGCCAATGAGGCTTGCCGACTGTACCGCGTCCGTGCCGCCGCCCGGGACGGAACAAGTGAGGTCGGGCCGGAAGGACCGTCTCGTGGCACGCCAATTCGGTAAGGGCCTGATGCCACGCTTTCCCTTGCCAACGGGGGGCGACCACCGTGGCTGCTGCGCCGCTCTGCTGTAGTTTCTGGGCGAGGTCGGGTAGCAGGGGCCATGGCGGGTTGCACCAGTTGTTTTCTGCTTTCCAATCCGCATCGGCGAGGTGAAGGGCGTCCACGGCTTCGCACGATGGGTCTAGCCAGTTCGCGTTGTAGCGGGGCAGTAGCGTGTTGAGAGCCGACGCAAACCGGTCGATTGTGTGCGGGCCGAAGTGTGTGTCCATTTCGTGGAACACAGAGGGGTCGAGTTGCCAGTCGTCGCTGTCGAGGTGGCGGCTGAGCTTGTCTGCCCACGTGTTTGCCGCAGAACGGATGTATCTGGGCCTGATGTGGATGTTGTTGGTGTCCAACAGGTACCACAAACGGCGTAATTCGGTCATCATCTCCGGGGAGCGGGACGTCAGGCCGGTCAGGACGTGGCAGACCGCCTGGTTGTCTTCGTGGAGGAGGACGTTGCGGCCGGCCAGGTGTGGCAAGAAGCTGAGGACGGCCAGACGGACGGCCTTCAATTCTTTCCAGGTAATGTGTTGCTTTTCGTCCTGTATTCCCCAGAAGCCGCGCGCTTCGAGTCTGCCGTTTAGGACTGCCCCCCAACCATACCCCGAACTGTCGCATTGGATGTAGGCTGACTCGACCGGGCGGTGTATGTTCTTGCCGTTGGCGTGGCTGGGTACTTGTGTCCACCACTGTAGATCTCGATTGAGCTGCGGAGAGAGGCGGACGTGGCCTCCCCACTTGTCGCCTAGTACGGAGTGCAGTTCGCGGAGGAAGAATCTTGCCGCTGGAATCGCAAGAAAAAGGTACTGCGACTGACCCGCGAATGACTGTAGTTCCTTGACAGGTAGCCATATGCAATTTCGGGTTGCACGTTGCAGTAGGTGGCGAGCTTGTTTTGCGAGCTTATGTAGCTTTTCCACTGGGGCGAAGAAGTAATGTGTAGCTGTGTCGATGTCGATGCCCAGGTGGTGGCCGTATTGCGTCGGCTCCCAAAAACCTTTGGAGAGGTGTCGGAGAAGGCCGAGATTGGTGAGGAGGCGGTCGACGCGCTGCCGGAGCGCGAGAGCGAGCGCACGAGTGGCGGCGAAGAGGAGGAAGTCGTCCACATAAGGTAAGATTTTGGCTCCGCGTCACCGCGTGTGTCGGAGGAAGCGCTTGCTCGGTCTGTCGCTGTCGGGTTGTGTAGGCTTCCCGTGCTGCGTCGTAAACCCACCGGGGTCTGGTTGTCGGAGGTGTCGTACGAATGTGTCCGTAAAAGCGCAGAAGTGGTAAGGGCTGAGCGACCAGCCCATCGGGAGTCCAGCTAGTTGGTACAGCTGGCCGCGAACGTTTACTGTTAGATAGTCGCGCTGCTCTGGTACGATGCCCAGCGCGTAGAACCCGTCTTTGAGGTCGAGCGAGAACATGTAGTCGCCCTTTCGAGTCAGATGACGAACGCCTAGCAAAGACTCCATCCGTAGTCGCTTTCTGACGCATAAGCTGTTCATGTGTCGTAGGTCGATGATAAATCGCCACTGATTGTTGCCGGGCTTGGCGACTAAGGAGAGTCTTGATACGTACTTGTTGCAGGTGGTGCGTTCCCAGGCTCCCGTCTCCACGAAGCGCGCGAGCTCGGCCTCGACAAAGGTGAGCGGCTCGGGGGTAGCGTGTAGCAGTGAGGTGCCTTGGTTGAACGGGGGTGGGGGTCGGTTGTTTAGGAAGGGAATAGTAACGCCCTCCCGGATCCACCGTAAGACTTGTCCGCTCGCGCCGATATCTTTCCATGCTTGCCAGTTTCGCCGCGCGCGATGACGCATGTAGTTTGAATCTGGGTTGCAGGAATCGGCGCGGCGGGTCACCCCGTCATTCGTCCTTGTCGGCCTCGGTCTTCTTGTGTGCCTTGTCGGTAGGGGGGGAGGGGGCGGCCGCTCGTGCGGTCCTTGGGCTTGGCCTTGGTTTTGTCCGGCTTGTCCGGCTTATCGTTCGGCATGTCCGGTTTGTCTGGTCTATGCTTGTCGGCCTTGAATTAGGCAGTTGCTTGCGCTTTTGCCGCTGCTGTGATGCTGACTTCGAGTCGTTTGTCCTCCAGGGCTGCCAGGAGTCCGTCGACGACGTTGTCTCCACGGTCGGAGGCGACTGTGTCGAAGCACCGTGAGTAGACGAGACGCTCCGCGACGCGTTCTTCTCCGTTGAGAATCTTCTTGGCCTTGAAGCGTCTGATGTAGGTGAGTCGCGCTTCCCCCGCTGAGGCCACTGCTTGATTAGTACGTAGCGCTGCGTCGACTAGGGAGTAGGCGTAGGTTGTTTCGTCGGGGGTAGAGGTGACCGAGCGAAGCGTTTCCATAGCAGTTTCGAGTGCCGCGTTAGCGGCGGCCGTAAACACACCATAGCAGAGCAGGTGTCGATACTCGTCGCGGGAAGAAATTCTCGCGTTGTCCGTAAAAAAATTGTCGGCCTCTTCGTGTCGAGGGTTCCACAGGCACGGGACTGTTGTGCCAGATGGGGGTAGGCAGTCCGCGAACGTACGGGACGCGAATTCTGACCACTCTCTAGGGTCGATGTACTCTAGAGGGGTGTTTTTACTGTCAGCTGGTAGAGCGTCGAGCTCGAGTCGTCCACCCGCAGCGCTGTCGGAGTCGGCTGTGGGGATGGCTGAAGTAGTTGGTTTTGTTGACGCGGTTGCGACGGATAGAGTTGCGACCTGGGCTGCTAACTGCTGAACAATCTGTGTTAGCAATTGCAGCTGGTCTGGCCGCTGTTCCGGCGCGTCACCGGGCGCAACGTAGAGGTTAGTAGGCAATACCAGGCGGTCTGCCATTTGGACTGAAGGAGTGTGTTTTCGTGCGTCGTGCAGGAGACTCAAGTGATCAACACCTTGCGTGGCTAGCAAGAGCCACGATGCCGTTTGCGTGAGCGATAGCTCTCGCAAAAGGCAGAAGGTGGACACACAATCGTTGCTGGTGTGTTATATAGGGTGCGGACATTTTAATGTTCGTGCGCGCGTGGGCGCTTGAACCGTTAGGGAGATGTAGCGTCGGAGGTAACGCATGTAACGGAGGTAACGCCGGTTACTTCGTAATTTAGCCCTTTAATTCAAACCTCTATATTACTAATATGACCAAAATTGGAGAGGATTTTGGATTGGCTGTATATGTCGCCACGTCGTGCACCGGCCTACGTCAGTATGTAATCGTTACAATTGAGTCATCATCGCCCGGGCACGGTATCGCCCGCATGACCATGCGCGGACCATCTGCTCGACGCGCTTGACCAGCACCCGCCCCTCGGGCAAGACCGCCGTACCGCGAAACTGCCCCATTTCCTTTCCCAACTTGTCTTGCAGCTTGCCCTTCTTCCCGTGTTGGTTGTCCGCCTTCCAGTAGTCGCATATATCCGCGGCATCCGCCGAGATCCACTCCACGTCAGGCTCCCAACGGCGCTTCCATTCTAGCGAGGATATTGCGGTAGCCTTCGCCCCCTCAGTCGCGGGGACTTCGTCTATGCCTGCCATAGTCAGGCGGCACCGGGGGGATGAGGTGGTGGGTCGGTTTTTGAAACGCGCGGAGGATGCGCGGGCCGTGACAGCAGGACGGGTATCCGACAGCCCAGCTTGAAATTACCGGTTGATAACGCCACTCCAATTTGGTCGCGCCTCTCCAATATAGAGCCAAATTGGAGAGACCAGCCTCTCCAATTTTGGCGTACGCGAGGGTGTACGCGCTTACGTGGCGCGGGGATGCTGACGTGCCACTCCAAATCCTCTCCAATTTGCCGCGAATACCCCGTATTGGTGATATTTATGCTCGTTGGTACCGCCACCCCTCGGTTAAAATCTGGAAAGGTTCTCGTAGCTGTTCACATAGTATCGACTTGTATGGAAAGGACTCACGTGTATGAGTACAGCGTACACATAGCGTATAATTGTTTGTGTGATTTGTATTTTTACTTTAAGGGTATCTGTAATCAAGAAAGAAAAAAAAATGATTGTCGAATAAATAAAAAACTTGTATTTAAAAAAATCAATTCATTTAGAAAGAAATAAATGGAAACCAATAATAACATGGAGTGGAGGTCATCGGCAATAATATACACTTCTCCACAGGCGTCTGGGGACGCATTACTTCAAACATAAGCAAGTTAATAACAATTGCCCCCTCTCACCACGTCAAGCACGATTATACCCAGGCACCACTCTAGTGTAGTACAACCGGGAAGCAAGCATTTAGCCGTCATTCGGTATGGTTATGTACTTGAACTTAAAGCGAGTAATGCCGGTCGAGTTTGTCGAATTAAGCTCACAAATTCCCATATAAAATTGTCCAAACTACACACATCGTTATACTAAGTGCCACGCTCGGGCGTTGATCAAGCGCTCATACCATGCTGCATATTGCTCAGTGAAACATGCGCGAGCATTGGAATACGGGTGTGTAAATGGAGCATGGAAGTTTACGCCGTGTGCACAGGTGATGTATTTGGAAAACAAGCGAGTAAAAGCCCACATGATGCAGGGTTGGATAAACGGCGCACGCAATAAAAGGACGAGGGCGATTGGCTTTGGCACCGGGCGAGGTGCAGCTTGCCCGTTTGCGGCGCATCACGTTGACGGTGGTGTTTGGAATGCTTGGGTATGTGCTTGTGCCAACCACACCCGCCGCAAGCGTGGCACAAGTCGCAAATTGAACTTGTAAATCGGTTACAGCGAAGAATTTAAAATGTATCGACAAGCCCCACACAAATCACCTCTTGAGGTGAGCCGTACTTGGCGGGTGATGTTCGGCACTGCGGGCCAATTTTGCCGCAATATCCCGGGAAATGAAATAATTCACAGCAAACCTATTTGAGTAGGTACGTAGGAGGGGGAAGGGGGATGTGAGGCTGAGAACGACCTTGCAGTTGTCGGCAAAGGTGTATTCCTCGGATCCGAGACAAATGGATTTTCAAATATTCCGCCGTGGCCTTCGGCCGTAAGGTGGATCTCGGTAATTTAGGATGAGATGTTGACTTTAGCTATTCTAAGTTTGTTGAGAAGATTGATGAGGCGGAAATCATCCGGTTGTGTGACTAGTTCTTGGGTGATAGATTCGACGATCACTTTCCCATCTCCTCGGTTATGGAAAGCACGAAGATCAACTCCAAGTATGAGGCTCCGACATGCGGGAATCCAACCCTATGTTATTATAGAAGGTTATGTCTTCCATGCAGAAAATAAAGGGGTTGTCGGTTTGTCTGCCATGTAGAAAAGCGTAGCATGGGATGGCGAAGTGTGCAAGCCTTTCTCCGATATAATTTTGAGGGTTTCTGATTTGTGGTTGAAAACCACTAAAACACAAGGACGGCGTGTCGGGAGTCGACCGTGGCGTCTTTCAAGCAGTGCGTGTGTTGCTCGGAGACAAGCTCCGGTCTCGCCATGTTGCTGCTTTAGTATGGATGGAAGACGCCTATGAGTTCAGATCGCCGGCATGATGGACTCCCTGGGGACGTAGAACCACAAAAAGATGGGTTGGCCAACATAATCCATGTTGACCGCTTCAAAAACTCATTATTGTTAGAATCACTATATTGAGTCCGTAATCTGGGCAAATTTCAGAGTTTAGAAAACAAATAAGTAAATTGCAAAAATAACTATATGAACCTCGAAAGGAAAAAAAGGGGGGGAAACCAAGAGGGCAAGAGTGGCAAGAAGATCGCGGAATCCAAAGCACGGCAAAGTAAAGCACAACATCATGCACAAACTTTGCAAATGATACCACGGAAACTCGTAGGCGACGCTGAAAATGCAACACATGGAGGCGACAAGCGGCGCATCACGCGCCGCTCGAGGAAGCACCGTGACGCTTGAGAGAGTTTAGAAGCCATGTAGGTTTTGTAACATTCACAATTCATAGCATTATTTTGTAATGAGTAATGAAAATACATAGGAAAACGGGAAATAAAAATGCTAAAACAAGTCTCGGAGTTTTGATGTAGTTCTGATCTCACAACCCCACTCATGGCATGTCACGGAGTGAAATTTGCAAAAGAAGACAAATATGAGCGCCTACAGCTTTCCTCTTCCTCATTCAGTACGTCTATTTAGAGCCCATGGCTCCGCAATATACCGAGCTTTGTGCTTCTCTTCAATGCGTCCTCTCGCTATTGTCTCATCCACACCGTCTGTCGTTCCATTCCGGCAGAAGACTCCCAAACTTATACACGGGCCAAGGCTCCACGACATTGGAGAGCGTTCCTCTCCACGAGAGTTGAGTGCATATACCAATACTCGGTTGCCCTCCATGGACGCCGCAGCGATCTATTCAGGGGCATGAACACACATTTCAGAAATCATTAATTTTAAAAAGACGGCGAAGAGTGTTTTGTGAAATGGGTTATGGAGCGCTTTCAACAGTGGTACCACTCCCGCAAGTCAAGTCGATCACACCCCCGCCCATCGCCCCGCCCCCATCGGGGGGCGCACAGTCCAAAATGCCGCGGGTGACACTGATCGGCTTTTCGTAAACATTCACGATTTCTCCCTCAAACACGAAGGGCGTCGCAACTTGTGGGGAGAGAAAAGTTGTAAGGTAGCGATCGGGGTCAGCGGGACACGGCACGACGAACCTTTCCTCGTCAGTCTCCCGAAATCTCGCCGAGCAATACAAAATATACTCAGAGTGATGTCGCCATGATAGCCCAAGGGCAGGCTTATTGGTTTCCTTAATCCATGAGCTTTTATAGCTCATGTCGCTTGCAAAAAGCGCCGTTCAAACGTCAACTAAATGCCGACAAGAGACAAAACCCCCCGCCGGGTGTTTTCCAAGGTGGAATTTTCGCACTTCACCATTCGGACCGCCTCCTCAAACTCGTCGACACCCCATGTGGTTGAGTTTTGATGAGATCTGGTCCCCATTTGACACTCCGAAATTGGTGACAATGATTACGAGGGAGAACGACTTAATAGAGGTGCTCTTGACCAAAGTAGCAACAACTTCTTTCTATCTTTGAAATCGCCAATGCAAACAATACGACAAAAGTATCTACGAATAAAACTATCTTAATTACCTCAATACAATTTTCATAGCACATTTTGAAGCGTGCTTTTGGTGCGAGAATAAGGCAGAGAAGGCAATAAAAACGCCAATTTGACGCCCGAGTGCTTGGGGCCCGCTGGAGCAGCGTACGAGCTGGCGAGCCCCACTGGTATACACTGCACATTTCATGGCAGCTCGGCCGCTCGTTATATGGACTCTTAATTGGCACAATAATACCACGCACCTTTTTAAAGACGCATGCGGAGATCTGCTCTTAATGCTAAAGCAAAACCTAAATATCAACAATTTTTCATGTTTACTGCCCAAGAGCGTGGACCCATCCGGGGCAGCGCACGAGCTTGTGACCCGCGTTGTGAGGTGCGCAACACCACACAAAAACAGGGATGTTGTAGTGACTCGGGGCTTGTAAATGGCACCGTTCGACGCGTCTGGTCAAGCCACAGCAAAGGGTGTAATTTTGGCGGGAAAACATGGGCGGTATGGGGCCTTAATTTCATGTTCAATGCCCAGCAGTGGTAGGTCAATCGGGGCAGCGCCCTCGCTGGCAAGCCCCGCTGTTTGGTACGAAAGACTTCATTGGAGCTCGGCCGCTTCTATTCACGACGTGCAATGGATTGCATTAAATACACATGCTCAAGACGCCTCGGGAGGTATCCCTTGCGCCGGAAACTGAAGTCAAGAAGCGGGGGCAATTGCATATTTTCCACCCGGGGGTGGTGGGTGGGCCGTCGGGGCAGCGCCCTCGGTGGCGATCCCGGCTGTTAAATGCTAAAGAAGTCATTATGATTCGGTCGCTTCGATTCAGGACGTGATGAAATTTGGCGCGCTTGCTCAAGACGCCTCCAGGGATGTTATTTTTGCGGAAAGCAAAGGTCAAGAGCGGGGGTAATTGTCTGTTTATTGCCCGGGGGTGGGGGGTCATCCGGGGCAGCGCCCATGCTAGAGAGCCTCGTTGTTAAATGCTACAGATCTCATAAGAAGAATATCGCTTCGAATATAGACGTTCAATTGGTATAGTTTTACACGCGTGTGTGTCTGTGTGTTTCAGGTTGTGTGTCTGTATGTGTGGGTGTGGTATATGTAACTGGGTGCGCAACTGAAAGGAAAGAGCTCGTTAAATCGTTAATGTGTATATGCGTGATCATATTGGATATGTTTGACTTTGTTCGTCAGAGTGATTCATATAAGATATGTCAAGCGCAGTGGACACATAGAACAGACATGGTATGTATATGTGTGTGACACATGGAAGCAAGCAAAGTGCTTTACATAACCCAGTACATGATATTGTCATTTTAAATGTATTCCGAATTAAAAGACAGTAACTGCCTCACACTATCCCTTACCTTCGATGGTATCATACATCTTCTTCATCTCCGCATACCTAAATGTCAGTAATTTTAGATGACGACCGAGATACATAGCCACAAATATCTGCCGTCTCATATATGTTCATATGTGTGTAATTACATTGTGTATGAAATATGTAACCAATTTATGGTTATGTATACAAATGTGTGTGCGCGCGCGCGCGTGTGTGTGTGTGTGTGTGTGTGTGTGTGTGTGTGTGTGTGTATGCGTGCGTGCGTGTGTGGGTGGCTGTGAGTGCGTGCGTGCGTGTGTGTGCGTGCGTGCGTGCGTGTGCGCGCGCTTGTGTGTATGTGTGTGTGCGTGTGTGTGGGGGGGCACCCGCTGGTGGCGCAGCGGCGGCGGTCCCGGAGGGGGTTGCCCTCGTAGGCCCGTCGGCACCTACCTCTACCTCCACGCGGTGGGCGTTGGTACCGTTGCAGCCATGCTTAGCATGGCATGGTAGGGGGCTAAACGAGGTACTGGCAGCTGTGATCCGCGTGGTGAGCAGCTGTCGGGAAGCCATGTATGTAGGGTTTTGTAAATCACAATGTCCGTACTCCAACGCTAAATTCTTTCTCTCAGCCAGTCCGAAATTTAGAATGAAATTGAAATTGTTACAACAATATCGGCGCAAACTCGACCGAATGTTGTCTACCGGGCATAAATACTTTGCCAACTAGGACACTTAGGAGAACGATTTGGTAGGGTACCCTTCAACCATGTACACCATCGACACACCTATCTGCAATGTGTGTTGACGTTCCCCGGAGAGTAGCCGGAGGTTTAAATTGTAAGAAACTACAGAAATTGCCACAGTCCAATTGCCTGAGCGGTAACAACAAAGAATATTGTAATCAAGAAAATAAATCTGAAATTAAATCCACTTGTGAAGAATCCAAAATGAAACTGCTGCTCGACCTTTACAATGCACCACCCGTTCCCACCGAACCGGGGTGCCGACCGGCCTAGGCCGATCGGCGTTCGTCAGGGTCGACGGCCCGGCCTATTCTAGTCCCCGCGTGAGTTCGGTCTTGCCGGAGAAAGGAGGGGAAAGGCTAGCGAAAAACCCCTCCTCACGCGGCCGCTCATCGATCCCGCCGTCGCATCCCGCAAGCCCCGCCCAAGGTTGTAGCCGACCCTTTGCGCCACGACCTCCTTTATTATAAACCCAGAGTGAACTCATTGATTTTGCCACATTAATTCTTTGATATTTCAAAATAATATCTTAAATTACGTCGTCTAGCTTTTTCACACCTTAAACAATTCATTACCGCACAATCATACAAATTTGCTTCCCTATGTATGTCGCATATAATATGACTTCCCAATTCCTCCCCCCCCCACAAGAATGCTACATATTGCCTAACTTTAAAGTTTGCCAGAGACTGCTCACCGCCGAATTTTCCCTACCGTACCATTAATTGCCCGAATTACTACCGCCTCATACTTATTCATCAGCCCCATTGCTATTTGCCCAACCCCTTATACCCGAACTACTTAGCCTCTTCCCCTTCGCAGTATTTTGCTGTCTATACATATTGCCTCTCCTTAAGACATCCTCCTCCTCCTTTAAAAGGTGCCCACAAGCAATCGCACTCACCAATATATTCCCATGCATTCGCCCATACCATACATGTGCCACTTTCGTATGCCATTTTACTTTCACATTCCCCACTTGATATGTATGTCACTCACCGGATGCCCGCCAAACCGCTAAACTACCAAACACCGATTTCAGTCAACTCACAAAAACTTCTTCAGCACGCTCATGCCTTGACCCGCCTAAATGTCGTCGCGAAAATACTCTAAATTCTTACGTTTGCCAAGCCACGTATTACAACCGCCTCAATAAACCCTTTGAATTTTCTGAAGACGACCGCGTTTGGCTTTCAACTTACACATTGCTCCTCAGGAATTCACCGTCCGCCAAGTTTCGTGAACGGCTCATTATTACTCCTCATGCCATTTTTGCTCAAATTTATCTTAAAACCAAACGCCTCCGCCTCTCTCCGTGTATACCAAGACACAATAACTTACAAATCTTCGAAAAGCGAATTTCTTCCACTATCAAGACTGCCCCGTACGTTGTTCTAGACCGCATTGATGCCCCACATGATGAATTTATCATCGCTTGATGTTTGATTTTGGACTTTTGGATTTCCTACTTCACCACGCCCGGACGTCACAGACCCACTCTCGCCCTGCTCGCTCTCCTGCCGCTGTCGAGGAGCTCTTACGGACGCCATCCAACTTTGACCTTCACCGCCATTACTCAGCCCGATTCCCGCTCGCAATTACATGACGGTCAACACTCAGCTTTTTGGGGGCTGGGTAGGAATGTTTGGTCTACACCAAGACCTAACCCGATACCCGTATCACATACCCAAACCATGGACATGTACGGATAAACGACATCAATTTCACCCCCCGACCACATGCCCAGTACATCACCAAGTGCTTCAACGCAACCTCAACTAGTACAAGTACAAGCAATACTAATAGCAACTACATCAAGATGCCTACACTGCCCAAGGGAACACACAGATGCCCGTAACATGATAAGCCCGCCAATGCCCAAGGTTCTTCGATAATCCCGAGACTCCGTGCAAGGCTAGCGTTGTTCAGTCCGAGAGACTGTATAAGAGCCAAACCAATGAATATGTAAGGTCATTCAGCTTGCTCCTCATATCATTTTGCCATACGTCTATATGTTATGCTTACATCTATGAGAAACTGTATTACTAAAGACTCCCAAGTAATCCGTAGGCGTTTGTAATTCGTAGTAATTGTAGGTAATTCGTTGTGCGTCGATCAAATACATTACTAATTCATGCATGCATTGATTAAATATAACACTTATTCGTGGGCGCATTGATCAAGTAGGACATTGACTCAGGGATGCCTTGATTAACTAGGGCACTACCTCACGGATGCCTTGATTGAATAGGGCACAAATTCATGTGCGCATTGATGCGGGTGATGCGTCAGCTGCATCATAATCCCATGATTACATAGATGCTTGATGCAACGGCTTACTCCATCTGCACTTCCATGTGCAGTGACAACAAGCAAGCAATGGTTTGAACTTATAATTAGCTTTCAGAGGCTAAGAGTCACATTGAAGTCGTTACATTCATTTATTGTCTTGCTTACCTTTCCAACCTTCCTTAACTACGCACCGTATTCATCATGTTATTCGTAGATGATCGCCACGGAAGCCTTGCAGCATAACATTACATACTTCGTCCGTCAAATGCGACAACTGTGGTAACGAGGAAGGCTACATGTATGGGACATGGAGCCAGCAACGAAACAAAGTAAAAACGTATCCCCACATGCATAACGTCAAGCTGGTGCGAATGTCAGACGGCGACTCGAGTGAGAGCATAAGCGGCGGCTCACGCGCCGGGCGGGGTTGATACGCCAAGACGGCGTGTCATAAAAAACTATTCCACTTTCCGTCCTCAGATTCCCTTTCAGTTCGGTCCTAAACCATTCGACGAAATATTTTAAAAATAACTCAGCGTAATACGCCAAAAGGCTAAGAGAGCCACTGGTGTTCCGAAAACACGAGACACGCGTTTGCCCGGCCGCCCTTCCATCAATAATATCCCATCAATAAGTTTGCCCGCTATATTTTCTATTCCAATGGTAGCAAGTTGCGTGCCTTCACTTCAGAAGCGGAGCCCCGGGGTTGCGAAGGGCTTAGATTTGTGGCTGCGCGGCTACCGGTAGCATGGTATGGTTTCAAGCTTTCCCCTTGCAAGAACGCCCGCATCATTTCCAGCGATGCGCGCGGCTTGTACTCGGGGACCATGTGACCGCTGCCACGGACGGTGACGTAGGACCAATTGCCCTCGTACTCCACCACGTAGCCAGCGAGTTGCCGTTTTCCGTCCAGTGTCCAAGGCCGCCACCTCCGGGTCCGGGCCACCCCCTCCTCTCTCCAATACTCGACGAACTTACCTTGGGTCACAAAACTATTGATGCATGGGTCGGTGTCGCCGTTGTATACCATAACTCGCATGTCGGTGTTCCGCAGCGCGTACAGGTGAATCGGCCGGACGTCCGCCTCCGACAAGGTGTAGTCAAAGCCGACACCGTTATCCCCGCTAAAAAAGTTGGAGTTCAGGGGTACATGCATGGCAGCCCGTACGTCAGGGTGACGCAGAAATTTGTCGAAGGCATGGCCGGGACATGGGTAGTCATTTTCAGCCGCGGCCACGCCCAGCTCGTCGGCTCGTCGTGCGCTTGTGTTCGGCCCCCAATACTGCCTGCCCTCTTGTAGGAAGGGGTTGCCTGGGTTCCAGTAGCACTCGTCGTAGAGGCCGTAGGGGTAGTAGCCGCCCACTTCGCTCTGTATCTCAGCCAGGACGGCTTTACATTCGCGCCCCTGCTCTCTCGACCGCAACTCCGCGTAAGTGCACGTCGTTTGGATCTTTTCGTATAATTCTTCCGAGAACTGTCCATGCCCTGCGCAACGTGCCACGGGTTCCAGACAAACAATCGCCGTTAGGAGCACTTGAGTGGTGACTTCACTTCCATCTCTCGATTTGGAGCCATGTTTCCTAACACAGCTTTAAATGGCTAAACAGCCTTACAACCATATTTAACAATTTCAGGAACAGTGAAAGCAAATAATTAAGTCGCTAGAAAATTCCATAATACAAAAGAAAGCGAAGTACGGAAAGGAACATGTTCCATTAAACCGCCAAAATGGAACCACGACGACAGCCGCGTAGAAGCAAATAACCTGCCTGAATTTCATAACTGCGTCCATCGCGAGACAGCCTTGCGAGGCGCACCACTACGGCGACACTAGGAGAACAAAGCAAATGAGGGCTACTCCCTTCTTCTCGCCCCTAATCATACATACGCGGCGGGCTTGTTTTATGCGAGGGCGATTGAGGAAAACCTCGCGGGCGAAGAAAGTTGAGGCCGCGGAGCAAGGCAAAAGCACGTAGTGGTGAAAGCGCCAAAATCGCCCTAGGCGGCGGCGAAGAACCCGCGATTGCGCGCATCACGATGTCGGCGAGGGCAACATGCGCGGCGCGGGAGACCTTTTGTCGCCACGAATGAAGGTAAAAATAAGTCGCCAGCGTGAATCCCCCAACTATACTGGCAATTATTCTACAAACATGGCATCGTAGTAATTTGATAAACACCACGCCACATTTGATCGCTTGGCTACTTTGGTGGTTGTGCGTCGCTTCCCTGGCATGGGTGCTGCTGATTCTCGCTCCTTGCGCTCTGACAATTATGTCCGTATGCAACATTTCGTTCGTCAAAATACTTATGCTCCTTTTCGGCGTTTTTTGGGGGGTGTGCGACGTGAATTCATGCACCGTCTTTATGCTGCTCGTCATGGCACTATGGGTTCCTATCTCCGCGACGCTTTTCAGGAGGGCATGGCATGCCTTCATGTTCCTCGGGCTTAGGTTTATTCCTCTTTTTGCTTGGTGGCCTCTTGCTTTTTCTCTTAAGAAATTTTATTTTATTATAAACACCACGCCATATGCCTACTAACTAAGAGGCGACACAATCGCAACATAATTGTGAGCGCGAAACAAACCATGCCGTGACCGCTACTTCAAATCATTGTCGTGAATTGGCACTTCGTGTCAAGAAGGCCACCAAGCGACATCCCTTTTTCCCCGACGCGTCGGTTACGCGTGTGGCCTCGTGTGTGCCGAAGGCCCGGGTGCGAGACCCGCGAGGGGAAAGTTTCCGGTACATAGGCGAACCACGGGCCAAGATGAGCCCCCAACTTCCACATCATGGTTGTGTGTGATTAAACCACATACACATAATAGAAACACCCATTCCTTCTCGTGCATCCTCGTAAATTTAAGAAGGCATCATATAATAAGCAGCTTGGCGGACTTCTTTCCCGTTAAACAAACATGCTACGCGAATGTTGCCGATCTTGTTGCTTGCTTGCTTTCTTGCTCCGCGGGCTTACGCGTGTTTCTTTTCTTTTACATTTTCTCCCCAGTTGCTAGTTTCCATTGCTTTCGTTGCTATTACATTGAAATAAATAATAAGCAGGCTTCGGAGCCGGCCGGTCTAACCCAACATCGGGTCACTTTAGAGTAGCTAGGGGTTAATATTAGCAAATATATATGGGATGGCCTTAAAAAATATGGCGGGATGGGCGAACGTGAACCCGTATGAATGCCGCCGTTACCCGTACCGGTTAGTGGGGAATATATAAGTTGCAAATAGATTCAATAATACGGAGCATGACAGAAAAGGTACTTGATTACACAAGAAATATGTTCAGCACAATAATAATAAGCAGATGGAAGAAAAGTGCAGAAGGGGAGTATAACAAAGAGGAAACCAAGCTTATTTTTGAAAGGGAAACCGACTAACGATAGAATAAAAGGAAACCGCTCTAGTTTCATGCCATACGTTCAGATGAGGCCAACTATGAACGAACATCCGCAGACGAGCATGGACAAAATGTCTCGTTCGCACGAGCAAGATTGGGAGGGAGGGACGGGCGGGCGCACCATGTAGAAATTGAACTTGCCAGTGAGGCTCTTGTGGCACGCCACAGAGGACCGACGAGCCGAGGCAACCATCGCCGATTGCCATCCCCGCGAGCCGGATGCCGCGGGGGTCGGCGAGCAGCTCGCGCGCGATGGTTGGCACATAGACGCCGGCGTAGCTCTCGCCGACGAGGTAGAGCTCGCGGCCGAGGTAGCTCTTCAGGGGGCCGTTGAAGAGGCGGGTGAGGAAGTGGTGGTTGGCGCGTGCTACCAGGCTGTCGTCCCAAGCTCCGCACGACCTTTCACCGCAGTCAGCAGCACCACAGACATCCAGTCGGTCAGTTCGCCAAGCAAAGCCCCAATCAATTCGGGGGAGACCTCAAACCTTGTAGTGCTCGACTACTACTCTCTCCATATATCCAAGTAGTCTTTGGTAATCTAATTCAGAGCTTAATAGTGACAAACATAACTTCACACCGTCGAGTACGATTGGATACTGTCAAGGCATTTCAGTTAATGGATAGGGCATCACATAGCAAGTTGCATCTTCAATTGGCACCTGATATGTCAGAGCAATGTATGGATGATCGATTTGATTGAGGTGCGAGGTCAAGAAGTGAATTATGCTACATTAATTGAATATAGAGAGGTGTGAGGGGGGGGGGGGGAGGTGGGGTCAAGAGAGAGAGAGAGAGAGAGAGAGAGAGAGAGAGAGAGAGAGAGAGAGAGAGAGACAGAGAGAGAGAGAGAGAGAGAAAGAGACCGTAACACTGCGTGTGTGTGTATGTGTGTGGGTGTGACGGTGACACTGTAGAGAGTGTGTGTGTGTGTGTGTCTGTGTGTATATATGTCTCTTGATGTGTATATGTATGTGTGGTGCATTGTGTACTTGCTGTGTGTGTGTGTGTGTGTGTGTGTGTGTGTGTATGTGTGTGTGTATGTGTGCGTCCGTGTGTGTGTGGCGGTGACACTGCAGTGCGTGTATGTGGTTGTGGGGGCAGGGGGGAGGGGGCGTGCGTGCGTGCGTGGTTGTGTGTGGGTGTGTGGGTGTGGGGGGGGGGTGGGTGGGTGTGTGACGGTAACACTGTGGTGCTTGTGTGTTTGTATGTCCGTGTGTATGTGCGCATGTGTGTATGTGTGTGAGTGTGTGTGTGTGTGAGCGTGCGTGTGTGTGCGTGCGTGCGTGCAGACTTGTGTGTGTGTGTGTGTGTGTGTGTGTGTGTGTGTGTGTGTGTGTGTGTGTGTCTGTGTATGTGTGTGAGTGTGCGTGTGCGAGAGAGAGAGAGAGAGAGAGAGATAGACAGAGAGAGAAAGATAGAGAGAGAGCGTGCGTGCGTGTGTGAGCGTGCGTGCAGGCTTGTGTGTGTGTGTATGTGTGTGTGTGTGTGTGTGTGTGTGTGTGTGTGTGTGTGTGTGTGTGTGTGTGTGTGTGTGTGTGTGTGTGTGTGTGTGTGTGTGTGTGTGTGTGTGTGTGTGAATCAGTAGATAGGCAGCAGTTAGGCATTCACGCACGATTGTGGGCTTCTAGTGCATCAATGAATAGTGTAGGTAAGGGGTAGCAACCGTACCGACCGTCCCCGGCGGGTCCATCAGGCTCGCAGAAGCTGAACCCAACTGGTGGCGGACTGTTAACGATCAAGAGGTTGGCCAGCTTCGCCCAGCTGTTCTCGTTCCGGATAAGACGAGGCACGGTTGTTTGGATTCCATCCAGTTGGACACTGCTGTTCAAGTGAAGCGACGCCGCATTGAGACTGTCCGCGTTGAGCAACAGCGGCCCGAACTCCACGAACAGTCCGAATAGCGAAGTAGCACCCGGGCCGCCGTTATACCATACCATCATTGGGTCCTTTTCGGGGCTGCCTTCAGACTCGACGAAAAGGTAGTGCATGTGCATTTCTCATGCCGAGCCCGATGGCGGGGACCCAGCGGAGCCAAAGCCTGAGAAGGTGCGGGAGGGTAACGGGCCGTCCCAGCCCGGCAACCCCGTTACTTCATGGTGCGATTCAGCAGCACCGCTTGCCACCAGTGCGGCTGTAAAAAAGAGGGCTGCGAACAGCATCGTGCCGCTTGGGCGTCGCAGTGGCTACTTGCACGCCGGCCGTTGCTGCCTTGTAGTTATGTTCTGAGATGCTTTGAGCGTAGGATCAGCACAGCAGTATGTCCATCTTTATAGCAATCTTTTTTGCATAACCTCAAAGTTCTCATAGCCAGATAACAACTAAGGATCCTTACATTTAGCCTTCATAAAATGTAATTCGATCCTGAATATATTTTTGTCGGTGACGGTACCTCCTCGCTGCTAGTGTCGAGCTCCACGGCTACATGCTTTCAAGCGCCCACCACGGGGAGGTGAGGGGATGCCGACGGGCATGCGAGTGCAACCCCCTCCGGGGCCGTCGAAGGCCGGCGCCCTTACAAGGAGAGTTTATGTGCGTACTTAGTCGCGAAAAAACATGTCGGACTTGCCGAGCGAGAGATTTTAGTGTTGTAGTACGGATATTATGTTTTCCAAAACCCTCCGTACACCAGGGTCTGGATCCGGATCCTACGGATCCGCGAATCCCCGAGACTACTCGGGTTCGGACTCGGTCTCGTGAGTCCGGACCCAAGAATCACATGTAATCGCGGGATCCGGACCCTAGAATCACCGGTAATCGCTGGATCCGAACCCTAGAATCACAGGTAATCGCGGGATCCGAGCCCTAGGTTCAGTAGGTAATCGCGGGATCCGAACCCTATAATCACAGGTAATCGTTGGATCCGGTACCAGTTATTGTAAGTAATCGTTGGATCCGGTACCAGTTATTGTAAGTAATCGTAGGATCCGGTACCAGTTATTGTAAGTAATCCTTGGATCCGGTATTCATCGTACTTTAATGGATCCGCGGTAATCGCGAGTACCTCATCGTCGCAAAACGATGTGGAATCGCGATACCCAATCAGTACTCACGATTCCGAGTATCTCACGATTCTGTGGTTGCCCGAAGTGACACGCTGTATTTGGGGGAGCTATTTGGCAATGCAAATCTGCTGAGGTGTATGTTTAGGATTGGTTCAATAGCCCCGATTGTTGTCATTCCGCAGCCTTGAATCGATTGTAGCCCACCCAAGGGCCAGTTAAACGGTGCGTACGCGCTTGAAATCCACCATAATTTGGTTGTCTTAAAAAAGAAATGAAATGGTTGTCTTAAACATGTTTTCATCCATATTTTGAGCATTTAATGTTCATTTGGTGGACTCGCACTGGCCATGCGATAAACCATTTGGCATTACTTGTCACATCATCTGTGAAAAATGGTACTGCATCGGAATCTGTTTCCCTGTGATGGCAAGTGTCTTTTTTTAGCCGGAGGGCTATAAACTCACATACGTTGCTTGTGGCACTTGCCGGAGGGACCAAAAGCTTTGCCAAATTGTATGGGACAGACCATAAAGTACTAAATATGTGTGCAGCGGGCAGAAAGTATGGGAAGTGAATTGTAGTTATCTACTGTATGGGATCCAAGCATGAGCAAGCGCATAGAACTAGTAGAGATGTAAAAATTGAATTTGCAATACAAATTTCCCCCAAAATGCGCAATTTGTATCAATCTGCATGAGTACTTCGAGTACTTGTTGGAATCGCGAACCCAACGAATCCAACGGAACAAAAAATTTAGAAGTACTCATGTACTCGGTTCCGGAACCGAAAACACATGTACTCGCTGGATCCGAACCCTAGAATCACATGTAATCGTTGGATCCGAACCCTAGAATCACAGATAATCGCTGGATCCGAACCCTAGAATCACAGGTAATCGCGGGATCCGGACCCTAGAATCACAGGTACTCGCTGGATCCGAACCCTAGAGTCACAGGTAATCGCGGGATCCGAACCCTAGAGTCACAGGTAATCGCGGGATCCGGATCCCTTTTTTAAAGGTACTCACTAGTTCCGGATCCTAAAAAATCAAGTACTCATGGATCCGAACCCAACAAAAAAATGGCGGATCCAGTCCCTGCCGTACACGGTTTCCGCCCGCGAAAGTCGTTGATCACGCGGATCGAAGCTGTGATTAGTTGT
>JAPMLY010001219.1:0-21292 GCA_026401115.1 Tetraselmis chui
CTGCCCAAGCCTCGCCCACCGAGGCACACTTGCAGGCTCTGAAAAAGGTCCTCCGCTACCTCCATGGCACCATCAACATGCGCCTGACGTTGGGGGGGGGCATGGACCACAGTCTCCAACTCACAGGCTTTGCCGACGCTGATTGGGCCAACGACAGCAGCACCCGCAAGTCTCGCTCGGGCTATCTCTTCACCCTCGGACGCGGGCCAATCAGTTACAAGTCCAAACAACAGACTTGTGTGGCTCAATCCACGTGTGAAGCCGAGTACTACTCTGCGGCTGACGCCACCAAGGAGGGACTCCACCTCCGACAACTCTTGGGGGAAATCTTCGACTCCCCTATCACCGAAACCACCACCATCTGGGAAGACAACCAAAGCGCCATTGCATACTCCCAGAATGCCTTGGTCAGCGAGAAGACTAAACACATCGGCCTGAAGTGGCACTTTCTCAAAGACCACGTGGAGCAAGGGACCATCAAGTTGAGGTACCTCCCCACTGACCAGATGGTGGCTGACATGCTCACCAAACCCCTCCCAGGACCTGCACTAGCACGACACCGAAGTGCGATCCTTGGAGGACAAGACCCAATGCAACGCTTCATCCCGTAGCTACCTTCAGGGGGAGTGTTGTAAGTAATACCGCATACGTATTAGTTGCAGATAGCTACTGTAAGCTACTCTAGATATGATTAGTACATGTCTAGATCGGACATACCGATAAACTGTTTGACTCGGTACAGAGCTGTCGCTAGGCTACAGCTCTGACACTTCTGTTGTCCCGACACCACGCTTGTAGGCTGGTTGTCGCCTTAACTGTTCCGTTTGCGGGACTGTGACTGTAACTACGTTTGCGTACGTTATCTTCCACACTAACTGTGTTTGCATGGTTCAATAGAGGTACCTCAACTTGATGGTTCCCTGCTCCACGTGGTCTTTGAGGAAGTGCCACTTCAGACCGATGTGCTTAGTCTTCTCGCTGACCAAGGCATTCTGGGAGTATGCAATGGCGCTTTGGTTGTCCTCCCAGATGGTGGTGGTTTCGGTGATGGGGGAGTTGAAGATTTCCCCCATGAGTTGTCGGAGGTGGAGTCCCTCCTTCGTGGCGTGAGCCGCAGAGTAGTACTCGGCTTCACACGCGGATTGAGCCACACAAGTCTGTTGTTTGGACTTGTAACTGACTGGCCCGCGTCCCAGGGTGAAGAGATAGCCGGAGCGAGACTTGCGGGTGCTGTTGTCGTTGGCCCAATCAGCGTCAGCAAAGCCTTTGAGTTCGAGGCTGTGGTCCAGCCCCCCCCCCAACGTCAGGCGCATGTCGATGGTGCCATGTAGGTAGCGGAGGACCTTTTTCAGAGCCTGCAAGTGTGCCTCGTAGGGTGAGGCTTGGGCAGAGCCGAGGATGCTCAATGCCGTGGAGACATCGGGGCGGGTACAAACGGCCGCGTACTGGAGGCTGCCCATGAGGCTGGGGTAGACGTCCTTGGCCACCCCGGTGAGAGAGGGCGATTTCATGTGTGCGAGGCCGGCGAGAAAGCCCGGGTCCATGGGAAGTGACGACGGCTTAGAGTCGGACATGCCGTACTTGGCGAGTATGTCGCGCAGGTACTTGGACTGGTCCAGCGAGATTGTGCGCGTGGAGCGATCGCGGGGAATGTGCATGCCGAGGAGTTGGGAGAGGTCGCCGAGGTCCTTGATCTTGAACCGTGCTCCGAGTTGGGCTTTGAACGATGCGAGCCAAGTGGCATCATTGCAGGCCGCGGGAATGTCATCGACGTACATGGCGATCATGGCGAAAACGTGGCCGGTGGGGTAGATGTATATGCACGGGTCGGAGACGCATTGTTGCCATCCATGGTCGACGAGCCATGCACGAAGTAGCATGTTGAACTCGCGGGGGGACTGCTTAAAGCCGTAGAGGCAGCGCTTGAGATGACAAGCCTTGGACGTGCCATCGGTGAAGCCTAGGGGCTGGCGGATGTACACATCCTCCCGGATGGGAGCGTAGAGAAACGCTGTGTCGATGTCAAGCTGGCAGAGTTCAAGGTCACGGGCGGCTGCGATGGTTAGGAAGAGACGCAGGCTGGCCATGCGGATGACTGGGGAGAAGGTCTCCGTGTAGTCAAGTCCAGCGCGTTGGCTGCACCCCTTGGCGACGAACCGCGCTTTGAAGCGGGAGACGTCGCCGGTTGTATCCGACTTGACTTTGAAGATCCACATGCTGTTGACGACCATGCGGCCGGGGGGGAGGTCCACAAGGTCCCACGTGCCGTTGCTGATGAGGAAGGAATACTCTTGTTGCATAGCTGCTTGCCATTGGGGGGCTTGGGCGCTGTCCAGCGCAGCTCGGTAGGATTTTGGTTCCACACACTCTCGGGCGGAGAGGAGGGCGAGGGCAGTAGGAGACGCGCCATCAGGTGTGTGTAGGGGACCCGTGATAAGGTCGGGGACGTGAGGGTGCTCAAATATGTCCTCTTGAGCTTTGCCTTGTTCAGGATCACAACACGCCGTCACGAGGGTCGGGGGGTAGTCGGACAAGTGGGCAACCATATTACCGTATCGAATGGGGTGTGAGCGGAGCCGAGCATGGCGAGGGGCTGCCGGGGGGGGGTAGGGGTGTGGGTAATGTGAGGTCAATGGGGTGGGATAGGGGTGAGTCTGCGGGTACGTCTTCCGAAGAGTCGGTGATGACCGAGTCGACGGAGGGTTGTGTGTCGAAGCTTGGGGTGTCTTCCTGAAAGATAACATGAACGGAAGTGGTGATGCGACGCGTTTCCGGATTGTAGACACGATACCCGGGTGCGTCAGGGGGATAGCCCACCATGACGCCGCGAAATGCTTTTTCACTGGGTTTCCGACGCTGTTTGTCGGGGACCTTGGCGAAAACGGCGCAGCCGAAGACGCGGAACTTGGAGGCGTCGGGCACCGACGACGTAAGGAATGTGAGGGGCACGCCCCCATTAGGTCCGACCGAGCGAATGTACGTGCGGTTGCGAAGGTACACAACAGTGCTGACAACGCACGACCACATGGAGTTGGGAACGGCCATGTTGTGGAGCATCGCCGATGCATTGTCCCGGATAGTGCGCCAAGGACGTTCGGCTTTGCCGAGCATGTGGTGGGCGTATGGGGCAGAGAATTGTACCCCGACGCCGAGGTGTACGCACATCCGGCGAGTGACAGCAGCTTCAAACACGGAGTCGGAGTCAAACTTGAGGACCGGTGCGAACGCGCCCGACTGGGAGTGATGGCGGGCATGCAAGTGTTTGATGTCCAAGAGGATGGTTTCCAATTCCGAACATGCGTCGTCTTTAGACTTAAGGAACCGCACCCACATGTAGCTGGTGTGGTGGTCGATGACGAGCAAGCAGCAGTGGAGGCCATGTGGGGAGGTGACATTGACCGGGCCCCAGAGATCAGCGGACAGGTTGAGGAGGTGGTGGGATGGCTTCGCGCAAGCGGTTGTGTTGCGTGGTGCAGCTGTGGCTTTGTGAAGTAAGCAAGAGTCGCAAGAAACTTTGTTTACAGTGCTTGCTAACACATGGCTAGTCGGGACACCGTGAGTATGCTGGGCCTGAAGGCTTTGCATGTTGAGGTGGCCGAACCGACGGTGCCATAGGACGGGATCACACTGGGCAGTAAGGGAAACCTGAGGTGAGGGGTCAAGTGCCGCCGGTGCGGATGGGCTTGAAGGGAGGTCCGGCTGGTGGGGAAGGAGGTAGAGACCGTTTCCGGACGGTTCTAGCACACCCATGCATGTGGGTACTAAAAGCAGACCAGTGTGAGAGTTGGAGGGGAAGACGAATTCACATCCGCTGTGAGTTTGCATCCAGCAGACATTAAGAAGTCTGCCGATACGCTGAGCGGAGCGAGATGATAGGTCAGGGGTGTAGAGTGCATACACAGCGCGGTGAATGAGCTGGCCAGAGGCAAGTCTGACAGAAATCCGCACCGAGCCACTGCCCTTAACGTCAACGCCGACACCGCCCACGCGAGAGGGAGCGGAGGGGGGCGTGAACTTCACGAAGTCATCTCGGAACGCGGTGAGGTTAATCGAGCAGGCGGAATCAACGACCCAAAACTGTGACAGGTTACGACCCGAGGCGAGGGAAGAGGAGAATGCCACAGAGCTGAAAGGGACACTCACCTCGTCGTCATAGTAATCATCAGCACAGTCCTCGAGGTTGGGTAAGCTGTCGGTGTCATCGGCGGGGGCGTCGTCGGCAGGGACGTCGCTGAACAGCGCAGCGTGAGCGGAGGTGGTGCCACCGGCGGCGCCGTACTTCTAGACGGTCATCTTACGCTTGGCGAGATTCCACTTAAGGATAGCGTCGTCCGTGGCAGTGCATGCGGACATGAGATGGTTGAGGCTGCCACAAACGCCACACTTGTTGGGTCGATGGCCGCGAGAATTACGGTGTGGTTGGCCTCGACCGTTGTGGGAGCCGCGGCCCGCAGCGACGAACGCGGAGATGGGAGGGGGTGATGTGGCCGGAGCGGGTGTGTCCGGGGCAGGGTCGTCGTCCATGTTGTGCGCGAGGTGGAGAATGCTGGCCATCACTTCATCAGCCGACATGAGGTAGTATGTGTCAAATGCGTTGATGACGCATTGCTTCGCCTGTCCGTGTGGGCCGCTGCTGGAAATACCGCGCAGCATGAGGAGACCGAGGTTGTGGGGGTGGATGGCAGCGGAGCCATCAACCATTTGGCATGTGTCGTTGTAGTCGTCACATGTCTGGCGCATGTAGTGGACATAGTCATTGAGTGACTGACCAAGGCGCTGTCTGACCATCAGGTTGTCCACAAGGGACAAGGAGCGAGCAAAAGACCGACAGTCGAGGCGTTCACACAGGATGTCCCACGCGGTAGCGGCGCAGTCAGGGCGGGCTGGAGAAACGCATTTCATCGCTTGGTCAGCGCGCTGATTCGCGCTGGCTACATGGAGGAGCAGCGTGTAGGCGTAGTGTTGCGCTGGTTCGTGGAGCCAAACGCCGGAGTCGCGGATGGCCAGCTGCGGAATGAGATATGCGGCCTTGATGGAGAGGAAATTAAGGAAGGTCCTCTTCCATTGCTTAAAGTCCGTGGTCGGGCCCATGACGGGGACCGACATCTTCATGGACCGGTTGAGGGCGTCCTTGTCGAAGCCGGGGGCTTCGTGTGCCGCCCGGCCGATGACTACCGGGTCAATGGTGGGGCGACGACTGCCACAGGCGGTGGGGTCGCCACGCTGGGTTGGGGGAGAAGGCCGGGCATGGAAGGGAGGAGGTGAACCACCGGGAAAGGGAGAGCGGCCGGCCATGGTACGCGGCGGGCCGTACGGGTGCGGGTGGTCACGGTAGTGGGGGACGAGGTGAGAGGGTGCCTCCGGGATGTGAGGTCCGGGGTGGTGAAGGGCATATCCAGCGGGGGGGGAGGGGATGGGTGGTGGGAGGTGTTCAACCGGTAGCTCGTGACGCGAGGAATCGCGGTGCGCATCGGCACGCGAGGGCTCGCGGGGCGCATCGGGACGGCGCTGTGCGACTGTGGGGTCGCCAACAGGAGCAGCAGGGGTAGCAGCAGCGAAGGCCGTTTGTGCGTCTGGTGGGGCGTATCCAGGCTGGGGATGTACAAGCATGGGGAGGGTGTGCACGTCGTGGCTGTCCCGGACGGGTTCGAGCTGAGCATCGTGGCGGCGCTGAGCGATAGGGGGGTGCGGATTAGCACCCGCAGCAACAACAACAATAGCCTCGGCCGACTGCGAGTCGAGGCGAGCGTTAATGCGCGCCATTTGCGCAACGAGCAGCGCGAGAGTATCCGGGGGGGGATCGAGAGTGCTCTGCTGAGAGCATGAGTCAGGGGAGTCAGGAAGTGAAACAGGCGGAGAGTCGGCAGAGCGAGTTTTTGGCGCCATTTCGACAGAGGGCGAAAAAGAAAGAGCTGCAAAAAAAACAAGCAGCGGTAAAAACCGCTAGCCGGACTCGTGCCTAACAGCGGTTTCAGAGCGACGGCCTGATGCCCGCCGACCCCTCGGCCTGTAGCCCCGGGGTGTCTCAAAGCACCTTTTCTGTATCCTCCACCCATTGTGGGGCACAAGTCGAGGCCAAGGCCATGACAGGTGGAGCGCTGCGCTGGCGGCTGAGTCGCTAAGATAATATAAAAATAAAAAAAGGTAAGCTACGGCTGGCGTGCAACCTGTGGATGCGTATTCACCCGATGGTGCGCCCCCCCGTTCTCCAGCTTGGACCTGTGTGCACCCTGTCCACACACGACGAGTGCGTCGGTGTGGGTGGCTGGCTATCGCCGTCGAGTGGCTGACTTAAGAGAGGTGGTGGCGGGTTTTAAATCGCAGTTTATACTGGCGATACCGCCGACTACAAGTTGAAAGTACTAGGTGTCTATAGAAACTTGCCTTCTGCGGGAGAGCTGTCGATCGCAGCTCGCCGAACCAGGTTGTCGCGCGGGAGTGACGTGAGGCGGGGGCCCATAACCTATTGAACCATGCAAACACAGTTAGTGTGGAAGATAACTTACGCAAACGTAGTTACAGTCACAGTCCCGCAAACGGAACAGATACGGCGACAACCAACCTACAGACGTGGTGTCGGGACAACAGAAGTGTGAGAGCTGTAGCCTAGCGACAGCTATGTACCGAGTCAAACAGTTTATCGGTATGTCCGATCTAGACATGTACTAATCATATCTAGAGTAGCTTACAGTAGCTATCTGCAACTAATACGTATACGGTATTACTTACAACATGTTCCATAGGTGCCTTGCCCTTCCACTCCGGGCACTGAAACAGTCGATGTCCCTTCTTGTGGCATTTGAAGCAGAGTCCCTCCTCCGTATGCCTCTTGCGCTCCTCTGGTGTCATCGCATTAGCAAGTGTGTTAAAGTCAACACGGCCAGATGTTTGACCACGACCATCACCTTGATTGCCTCCACGTCCACGTCCACGGCCACGACCACGGCCACCACCATTGCGTTTCCAGATCTTAGAAGCTTCGACGAGTGGGTCGTCAAAGTTGCGCTTGCGTGTTGGTTGAGCAGATGGGCCTGCTGAAGACCTCATGCTTCCAAGTTCCGGCAAATCCGTTACGACGTCATTCAGGAAGTTCTGCAGCTCCACCAGAGTGACGTGGTACCCCTTTTGCGACCGGTGTGACTCAGCCTGGGTCTTCAGAGTAAAGTTAGCCAGGCCGTTAATGAAGCGAACGCACTGAACGTCGGTTGTAAGGTCTTGAAGTGAACGACGTAAGAAGTCGTTGAACTGCTTGACGTAAACAACGTAACTCATGCTGCCTTGCGTAAGGTTGAGCAGAGCGTTAATCGCGTCGTCTTGGATGTTCGGGAGAAACGTAGTCTTGCGTAACTCCTCGACAAGCAGGTCGTAAGTAGACGGAATAGCAGCTTGGTTTTTACGGTTCAGCCACCAGCCATTCACACGTCCAGAGAATTGAAACGTAACCCAGATAACTGAGTCGTACGAGTCAGCAGTAATGCCGAGCAGAAGAAAACGCTGAGGTTGCGCTTCAAGCCAGTCCTCCAAGTCACGAGCGTTGCCTCTAGACTGATACGGGGAGTTAATTGCGGCTTTGCGTTGCGTCTCCGTAAGTGTCACAGGTAGGCCAGCCAAGTTCCGAGTAGGCATTGGAGTACCCACACGTAGATCAGTCGGCCCCTCACCAAACAGCTGATTCATATGGCCTCGAATCGGTAACCAGACAGAACCCACATCCACCGTTGTAACCGGGGTAATAGGGAGAACTGTCCTGGGATGGACGTGTCTTCATGGAAGACCGGGTTGTGTTGGTAGACTGCACGATGGAAAGTCTCCCATTGCGTCACGTAACCGAAGTGAAGTAACTCGCTCTTGTGCTTCACAGCGGGAAGTAACCCCGTCTGAGCGGGCGTAAGATTCAGACCGTCAATGGTAAGCATTTCCGGGACGACGTAAGTACCATCCGGATTAATCGTAGACTGTGCAGTAACATCCTGTTCGACTTGAGCAGGAGTACGTACGTGGCTCGTAGCAAACAAGACGGGGACATAAGCCGAGTACACGAAAACAAGCTATTGTCCATTAGGTAACGTAACTCGAACATGAGCGTCACTCAACAGCGTCAAATCATCCGGAGTCAAAGTGAGACCGGTTTCCTCGTGTAACTCACGAACGGCAACATCAACAGGCTCCTCGTTAGCTGCCACAGAGCCAGGCGGGAACCAAGTTTTACCGGTACGAGGCTCTCGTTGTAACACAATCTTAATGTCCGACAGTTTAGTCCCTCCAACGTGAATTACGACCACCACGAAACGTCCAGGTCCGACAGAAGCCATATCGAATCAAATAAGCAACGTCGAGCGAATCAATTGGTAGCGAAAACGTGTGTCGACCAAAGAGCTCCGAAACCAGTGTGGCGGTTAGCCTCCTCAAGCTAAACGCTAGCACAATCAGTTCTAATCTGTGTAGTTCTTTCGTTGCAACATGGCAAAAGATGTTATCGAGAGATGTTTAGTGAAAGATGTCTCACTGCTGTACTTAAGCAGTATATGTTGTAAGTAATACAATATCCTACCGTCACTAAAGACAGTAAAAAGATCCGAAGTACTACTAAAGTACTGCTGACGTTAAAAATATAGGGGATGGGTCGGTAGCTCGGATGAGCAACGCCGACCGTCTTCGCTCCGGGCTTGGCCTCCCTATGAGCGATAGACTGGTGACCACAGGGCCCGTCGGACGACGGGCACCGATCACCTCTCCCCACCCGAGCCTAGCTCACCCAGGTCAGTGGATCCGTAGGCACATCAGACGGTACACGCTCCAAGGCGCAGCTTTCACAAATTTGAATTCGGTTCACATGCCGGAATCTGCGCCACCTACATCTCAAACATTCCGAGTACTCCGTCCAATACTACGACACTCGCGCGTATCAACAAGATTACAAAAATCACTCTCCCACGGAGCCGGCGCACTCTCACGCGCCCCTCCGAGCGTCCGGACGTTCCCATCAGACGTCCGTGAAAAACAAACCCAGGTCCCATCAGACCTGGTCGTGTGCCGCCAACACACGCTGACCACCTCTAACCCTCTCTCTCTCCACTCCAAATCCACCACTTACACACACATCGACACCCACCTTACGACCACTATGTCATCACCTTCCGCCCTCCCGGAATCATACAAACAGGTACTCCTCAAAGACCGCCCCACACCCCTCTTCGCGGAAGACCACATCGGCCCCCGCAACCGCCTTGTGGGTCACCCACTCGCTCCTTTCCTCACAGCCCCACAGCTCACACATGCGGACTACGGACGAGGCACACCCCTGGAACCCACGCCGGGCACAGGGCTTCAAACTCCCCTGGTCCTCTCCACCCCGACGACTGCCCCCGACCTTGGAGGGGCCGTTGACCTCTCTGCTCGCCTGATCGACTCCTACCTACTGACAGGCCAGTACTCCACCGCCCCCCCTGACACTGCCAGCTTCTGGCTCCACGGTGTGTTCCTACCAAACACGCCGTCTTCCTCACTTATGCTCCTCTCCGCCTGCTCCCTCGCTCGACGCTGGCTTCTCGAAAAAGTTCACGCCCTAACCGATATTCCGGCCCGCGCGAAAAATATAATCGGTCGGGAACTCGCCCATCGTGCGAAATGGACAGCCTCAGTCACCCGCACCCCACACCCAGCCATGCCCCAGCAACACGATCTCACCCCACTGCCAGTCGCACTCTCACATGGCCACCAGGAGGTCCGACTGGACATCCCCACCTCCTGCATCACAGTTGGCTTACTTTATCAGCTCGCTTCACGCCAGCGTGAACTCCCGTCGGGAGGTCCAACGCCACCCTGCGCCGCCTCGGACCCCCAACTTTCCACCACCCTGAGACAGCAAGAAATTCAGATTATACGTGCTGTAGCCGTTCCCGCAATTTCGGGCCAACGCCTGAAAATTAGCTCCTCCTTGTTCACTCATCTCTCCGGCCCAGACGTCGTTCCCCTGATACAGGCCCTCCTGTTGGATCGACTCGCCACGGAACTCGCCGACACCTGGAACGCCAGCGCCACCACCCCTGCCCCCCGAATGGAGGACCTCCCGGAACCAGCCCAACTCCTGCTCCAGATCGCGGACGCCCTACAACCTACACGGGAACCCGTCCAGGTCGTGAACGACCCCCTCTCCTTCTGGATGCATATCCTCCACCCACCCCATAATCCAGTTCTTTCACAATCAGGACCTGTACATTTTCATGCCACCCTTCACTCAACCAACGGCACTGCCACCATTCCCCTCCCCCACACCTACATACACCGCGGCACCCCCACCAACACCACATGCTCCCTATACATCACACCCCACCACTACTCCACCTTCGGCAGGTCCCGCATCACAGACCCCATCTTCACCACCTCCCCCTCCCCCCCTCAGCTCACCCTCGCAAAAAACAAATCCCTCCTTCGCAACCCCCCCTCTCTCCTTCTCGAATGGACAGGACACTTGCAGGCGACCAACACCTACGAGGCATGGCAACAAGAACCTGCGGACGGCTCCCTGCTGGACACCCCAGACGATACCCCCCTCGACCTCGACTCTCTACCCGACATCCAACTGGCCCCTTCATACTCCCCCCCTCCCCCTCGCACTCGCAACCAGCGCCCCTCCAAAAAACGTCGCTCCCCCTCCCCCGCCCATCATACGTACCCCCAACCCGCTCACCCTGCTGACCCTTCCCCCTTGCCCGCCACCACCCCTCCTCCCCCTCCCCCCCTCCCCACCATCCTCGAAACCTCAGTTGACCACATGGATTCCTCCTCCACCCCCCTCACACACCCCACCACAGCCTCCTCCCACCCAACCGGCATTAACCCCCCACCTCCTTCCCCCCCCCAACGCACTGACTCCACCCCCCACATGATATCTCCCCCCCTCCAACTCCTCCCCCCCTCCCTTCCCCACACCGACCCCATGGACTCCTCTCCAACGGCACGCACACCAACAGACCCAGCCCTCAAACCAGCCCCCCCGTCCGGCGTCCTGAAGCACACACGCCACACCCTCAGAAAGTCCCCCCACTCACCCCCACACCGCCGCACCCCCCACGACCTACAAACCCACACACGCCTCACACACTCCCCTTCCCCACAACCCACCCCCAACTCCAACCACCGGAACCACGACCCCCCGCCCAACACACACCCCTCACACCTTCCCCTACCTGCCTCATCCCCTGCGACCTCAGACTTCGAGCTCGAAGACCTCCCTGAAGAAGACCTCAACACCGCGGAAGCCAATGAGGAACACCTCCCCTCACCTGGACCTCCCATCCCTCCATCTGATGTCCACTCGGCCGCTAGGGCCAGCCCCCATCCCTAACTCCACTACAGACGGGCCAGCAGGCCCGGAGGTTCGACCCCCTGCCCTCCTCCCACGCCCCACCCAAGATATCCGTACACACGGTGTAACCAACCCACTCAGGGCCTCACTTCCGTCACACTTCGCACCCGATACCTGCACTATCAAACTACATAACTACCTGTTTGACCTTAACCTTGAACACGGCCTCCCCACCCCCATCGGCCACCTCGACTCCTCGGCCGTGCTCTCCTTCCAATGGGGACACTACCAGGACCTCTCTAACCTCTACTGCATTGCCACCTCCCTTGCTAAACTCCACTCCACCTCCTCCAACACCTACACTGTTATCACAAACACCGAGGTTGACACCTTCCATAACCATCACATATACCCCAGCCAGTGGTCCAACCTCTCAAACAGAGGCGTACCCCCGCGCCCGGGCACACCCCACAACTCCCTCCTCGTCCTCACCTGGCAGCACTCCCACTTCGGCCTCCTCCATGTGACACACGACTCCGCCACTTGGGTGGACTCCCTCCACCACCCTCCCCCCCCGTCCCTTCTTGCCCGCTCCCTCTCACTTATCGCCTCATGGAACTCGACTACCCCCCCCCAACTCCTCACTCCTCGCCTTCTCAACCCCCCTCGACAGAACGACACACCTCGGGCGTGGTCCTGTGGAACCCACGTCCTCCTTCACACATACTTTATACTCACGGCACCCGCTGACCATGCTTACGACCCCCCTCATTTTGACCCCAAACACACAGTCTATTCCCTTCACTCTCTTCTGTGGCACCACGTCTTCCGCTCCACTCCCCTCCCTGTCGGTCGCTCCCACCTCCTTAACACCCTCCACCCTCAACAGCCCTCCCTCTCCCCCGAGCCCTCACACACCCCCAAACCCTCCCCATCAATTTCTCCGCTACCCCATTCCACCCCCCCCTCCACCCCCCGCCTACCCACCCTCCCCCACATCACACTCCAAAACCCATCCCAACCCCTCACCTCCCACACCCCCCCACCACGCCGCGCAACTCCCCCTCCCGCGAACCCCCCTTACCCCCCCAACCCTCAACCCCCACCACTTCTCCCACATCATATACCACAACCTCTACACCTCATTAACCTCAACACCAGGGGGCTACACACATCCATCATGGACGTGGAACACCTCGCCACCACCCACAGCCCTGATGTCCTCATCCTCACGGAAACTAAACACGACACCCACAAATCCAGATGGCGTGTCGCCCTCCCACAATACCTACTCAAAAGCTCCAGACCCTGCTACTCATCTGTGCCCCTACCCAACGCAGGCGTTCTCTTCGCGGTCCGAAGGGAATCGTTCCAATCTGCCACTGTCCTCACCCCACCCCCCCACCTCCTCCCACATATCGCAGGCCTGAAACTCGTTCCTCACTCAGGCAACCCTTACCTCCTCCTCGGAGCCTACATGCCACAGCTCCACAGCCCCATACCAACACGCTTATACGCGGAGGTCGCGGCGTGGGGCCTCCGCCTGATGGACGACTACCCAACCCACCGCATCCTCTGGGGCGGCGACTTCCAATCGACCACCACACAAGGTACAGGCAACCCCGCCCTCACCTCCTTACTCGAATCACACCTCCGACCCCTCCACCCCCCACTCCCCACCTTTCCCAGTAGCGGAGGTTGCCTCGACCATTGGCTCACCCCTCCCCCCTCCCCTCACAGTCTCAACCCGCCTGCGTGCTCGACTTTCACCTCTCCCTCACACTTCTCCGACCACTCAGCGCTACACCTAGTTATACCTGCCCCCTCCTCCCTCATCGCTCGACCACCCTCGGCCCACAACCCTCCCCGCCCTCACCACACCACCCGCAAACTCACCTTCAAACTCCCACTCCAACCGCACCACATCACAACATACCAACGTAGCACACCCTCCCTTCTCAACCACACGGCCTCCCTCCACGCAGAGATTCTCAATACAACCCCTTCCATGTCCTCTCCAGATACCCTCGACACCCTAGCCTCGAAATTTACTGCACTACTCTCCCAACATATGGACCACGCGGCCACCATATGGCCCCTCCTACCCCCGAAGAAACCCCGCCCCACTACCTCGACCATTAACCCCACCTGGCTCTCTAAAAAAACACACAGACTCATTCGTAAACTCCGCAAATGTAGCATCAACGGCGGCCCCCTACCCCTAGCCCAAACCCTCCTTCAAACCTCCGACTATCTCTCCCCTACAGATATCCACCACCAATGCCAGGCACGCATACGCCAACTACTCCGAACAACCACTACAGATATACTCCAAAAAGTTAAAACCCGCACCAACACTGCCTACGACGCCTCCCCTAAATCCTCCCACCGCCGCTTAAAAATTAAAAGCGGACTCCTCCCCGCGACCACAGCAACTACAACTCTCCACCGCATTACCAAGCCCGATAAAACCACAGTATCCTCCCCCTCAGCCGTCATTCAGGCGGTCCACTCCCACTTCACCACCGAACTCACGCGAGCCACCCCGCCCGACCTCCCAATACCCCCTTGGGAACACCCTGACAACCCTGACAACTTCAACATCGAACCCCGAGGGGACCCCACACTCACACTAGCCGACATGATTACCCGCGATACATTCGATAAAACCCTCAACTCGCTAGGCACAGGCAAAGCCCCCGGCCCCGACGGTATCCCCAACGAAATTATCAAGTTCCTACCCCCGGAGACCCGCTCCACCCTCTTCTCCCTCCTATCCCTCCTGGCCCATAACTCCTACACACCCCCTGAATGGTGCCATAGCACAACATGCCTACTACATAAAAAAGGGGACCCCACCCTCCTTGACAACTACCGCCCCATCGCCCTCATGAATAACCTTCTTAAGCTATGGACAGCACTAATCAAAGACGCAGGCTCGAAATATGCCGAAACTCACGGCATCCTCAGCGACCAACAGGACGGCTTTCGACAACACCGAAACATCCACGACGCCCTCTCCTCCATCATCATGGCCATGGAGGACGCAAAACTCCACAGCAAAGACATCTACGTCATGTACGCAGACTTCAAGGGCGCCTTCAACGCAGCCGACCACCGCATCATGTTCAAACACATGAGACAACTCGGTATGCCCTCCACTTTTGTTGATACATGCGAACACCTCTACGGAGTCTCATCCACAGACTACATTACACCGTATGGTCCCACCCCCTCCATAGACATTAATCGCGGAACCCTCCAGGGAGACACCCTCTCCCCCTTTCTCTTCACCCTCTTCCTTGAACCCTTTCTCCGATGGCTCACTGTGGGTAGCCGAGGCTACCGCCCAGGGCCCCCCGCCACTAACGTCGACCCAACAGAACCCACAGCCACATACCCCGGACACGGATTCGCCGACGACCTCAGCATAGCCACGGGCTCGACCCCGAACATGGCCATCCAGCTAAGGAAACTCTCCCTCTTCAGCGCCTACACAGGTATGACAGTCAACATCCGCAAATGCTGCATCACCGGCGCCCTTTGGCGTTCAGGAAACGCCCTCTCCCTTGCCAACATCACCCTCCTCGCATCCCGCCTCCAATCACAGTACATCACCATCAACTCCACCCCGGAACCCATCCCCTCCATCGGCCCCTCGGATACATACCGCGTACTTGGGGTCGAACTCAACACCTCCCTCACCTTCACCAAACACTGGCACGAACTCAAACGCACCACCACATCCCTCATCAACGCCCTCTCCTCCTCCCTACTAACCCAGTCCCGCAGAATTCGCGTCATCCGTGGCCTCCTCATCGGAAAACACTTTACCCTCCAACTCGGCCTCTTCAGCGACTCCCAATTGGACACCCTCGAAGGTCAAATATGCCGCGCCCTCCGATCAGCCGTCTCCTCGGTACGTAACCTCCCCCGCACTGCCCTCCACCGGCCCACCTCCGACCTCGGCTATGGCCTCCCCTCCCTCAAAACACATGCCGCACAACTCACCGTCTGCCACCTCCACAAAATACTGAACTCCCCCGGTTATAGGGGCCACATGGCCAGAGCCCACATTCACACCATCTCCACAACATACTCCCATTGGCCCACTGAATCGATAATGTCAGGCAGTCTATCCCCCCCCACACTCAGAAGCCTAGTGCGCGCCCAACGCGACGCCGGAACCAGGTTTCACAACATCCCCCCCCTCTCCCTCACCAACCCCATTGCCTCAACAATCCGCACCCACTTCACCAACCAGGACGCCACACTCCTCACGTCCCTCAGAGACAGAGCCACACACATCACAGACCCACACACATACAAACAAGCATACCACGAATTCTCCCCCCGCAAGACACACACCTCCCTCCTTCCCCGTCTTAACCCCCTCTGGCAAAATCACATAACCGACTGGTCACAAGTCCTCCTCCGCGCCACCCCTTCCTCCTTCATCCTCAAATCCTGCCAGTCAATCACCAAACTAACGGGGTCCAACACCTCCCTCACTATCCCAGTACGCCTTCTCGCCGCAGTCCTCACCGAACCCACCGACACTGTCCACAACCGCCTCCCCGTCACAAACCTCAACCCCAAACAAGCATCCCCCCCCACCACTCTCCACCCCTCTTGGGTTCCCCTCCTCACGCCACACCTTCCCCGCCCCCCTCACACTCTCTCCCCCTTCTCCCACTCCTCCCGCGCCAAAAAATACTCCCCCACTGCACCCTTCACACACATAGACACAGAATACCTCTCCCCCTCAGACCACCATTTCCCCCCCTGCGACGTGACGCGCATCATCTCCAAACACAAAGACACAGAATACGGACAAACCCAATACATGGTCGAATGGGCCCCGGAACACCTCACGGAATGGGATATACAACTCCAACTGGACGACGGCTTCCAACTCATCTCTTCCACCCCCACCTCGGTAAACCTACCCACCCCCACCCCCGCCGACTGCTCCATATGCCACAACCCTCTGCACTTAGAACCCACCTCCACCTGCAGCACATGCCCGCACTTCGCCGTCCATTCCCAATGCCGCCCCGCCCTAGGCCCCGCCTCATGGCAATGCGACTGGTGCGCTCGCGGCAAGCGACACGACCTCACCCGCCTCCACGAGGTCCAATGGGCGCCTTGCCTTCAACTACACGACACCATCAGTGAGACCCCCTCAGGCCCCACCGCCCTCACCGCATTTAACTCCGGCTTTGTCCCCTCCACCACACCCATCCTGCCAGAACCCGGACCGCCACCCTGGACACACCGCCTTATCACATTCAACCACACCCCCATCAACCCTGACCTCGACATGCTCCCAACCGGTAAATTCGCCATCCACACACACCCATCACTCCAAGACACAACCATCCTATGCACCCCAGACGGCCGCGCGGTAACCACCCTTAACGGCCCCCGCGTCCGCCACCTATACCAACTCTTCCGCCCCGACCTTTCCGACCACACGTTCGAAGAGGAGGTCTACAACCTCCTCACTCGCCTAGGCTCCCGCTCTGAAATCCACTCCCCTTCACCCGCCACCACCACCCGCAACAGATGGGCCACCAGAGAAGACCTCCTCTCGGCTCTCCATCAAACATTCCACATCCAGACAGAACTCTACTCAGACCCCCTCAATAAATCCATCCACTCGCACACCTACCACTCACTCTACCCCGAAGACATAGTCTTTTCATCCAGCGGCAGCAATGCCCCACACACATGGCAAGGCACCAACATAGCCAACCCCGAATACGACCACGAATGCATGCGCCGAGCCATGGAACATGCAATCACCAGCGCACACCGCACAGCCACACACACCCCCAGCGCTACCATCCTCATACTCCCCCGTTGGGAACACACCCCGTACCGCCACTCCAAATATATCAACTCCCCCTACACTCATCACCTATACACCCTTCCCAATGACGCGAACACCTTCTTACCCCCCGACCAGCACACAGGCCACCCCACCCCTACCCCATTCGGAACACGTTGGATGGTCGACATCTACCTCGTAGCTAACTCCCTCGCACTCCCCACCCTACCCTCACACACTGCCATGACCGCACTCCACAACACCCTCGAGTCCATATACGACACACACCTCCCGAACCCCACCATCACCATCCCACCTCCACACCTCACAGACTCCTACTCACCTCACTCCGCAGGCATATACTACTTCCCCTCCAACCCCACTCACCCCCTTACCTACCCCATCCAAGAACGCACACAACTAACATACTCCCCCACCAAAAGCACTCTTGCTTGGAACTGGCAGGACTTCGTATACACAGACGGCTCTAAAAAAGGAAGCAGCTCCCCTCTAGGGGCCGCAGCCACCCACCCAGCCTCGGACACCAACGTCAAAATCCTGGTGACCTCTACCCCTCCCTCCCATACTATCAATCGAGCCGAACTAGCTGGCATTGACATAGGCCTCCAACTAGGCCATACCCACCTCCTAACTGACAGTGCGTGCTCCCTCCGTCTCATACAAGGATACCTTAACTGCCCCTCCGCTTATAGGCATAACATCCACCGCGACACACTCCTCTCTATCACACACACCATCATCACCCGCTGCAACGCAGGCATCCGCACACATCTCGGGAAAATTAAAGCACACAACCACTCACTCGGCAACGACCACGCTGACGCACTCGCTAACCAGATAGCGGATGGCCAAACACCAAACACCACATACAACACAGGCTCCGACGTGTCCATTGGTCACTGGACCTGGCCTTACACCCTCATACCACAGACTCAAGGGGCACCCATACCTTACAAATACACAAACCTCAAAGCCGACGCACACACCCACAGCTGCAAACACACACTTACACCCCTCTCACAAACATCCAAACACGGCGCCCTCCTCGCCCGCGCCGCGGCAGACGGCGCCGACTTCACCTTCCACAAAAAACACGCAACACTCACCAACACCCAATTCACCCACAAACAAGAGTTCATATGGGGCGTCCACAACACCCGCCTCCTCACACACAACCCCACCATGAGATGTCCCATGTGTGGCCAATTCACCAGCAACGGCCACATGGCCGGTAACTGCCCTTCCATGTCTGGCCTAAGACAGGACCGTCACAACAGCGCGCTACAACTCCTACTCTCCCTCCTGGAACGCCACAACGGAGGACGCTGGGAGACTATCACTGCAGACTTCGGTAACAAACCCATCAAGTCCTTCACCCGCCCCACCCCCCCCTCCACCCCCCTCGACTGCCACCCTCCACACCCCACCCACATGCCCACCCGCCTTGTTGACGCAGACGAAGGTCTCTCGCCCGACTCTCTAACCTCGTGCCCCGCTATCCTCCCCCCCGAAATCCTCCCACCTGCACTACGTCCCCCGGCGCACAAACCCGATTTCATACGCCTCCTCGAACCTCGCTTCGTAGGTCACAACAACGGCCGCCGCCGATACTCATCTATCAGGAAAATACAGATAGGGGAATGGAAGTACTGCACCGACCACAACCTCTCCCACACAGCTAGCTTGATTAGGGACAAATACACACCCCTCGCAAACGCCATCCGAAACCACTGGCCAGGTACCGAAGTCGATATCTTACCCATAGTCATGAGCCGCACGGGAACCCCGCACTCGACCACCATAGCAAGTCTCACCTCCCTCCTCACCCTCCGCACCGACCCTCCCGACAAACTAATCACCAAAGCACGACTCGACACATCTCGCATCCTTTCTTCACTCCACGCACACACCGTCCAATGGCTACATTATCTCCTCCTCGTCTACCGCACCAAATCACGCACGACCACTCGCCGAGCCTCCACATAACGCACCTCCCCAAGCCATCCTTGCACACCGCTTTCAAACCGCTTCAGACCCTCCCCGGGGGGGAGTAAAACCCCCGACCACACTTGGAGAGGTTGGACATAGGTGGTTCACGGTATCCGGCCTTTGGTGAAAAACCGGCGCATACGGTACATGTTGTAAACAATTTCAATTTCATTTCAATTTCAATTTCAATTTCAATTTCAATTTCAATTTCATTTCAATTTCAATTTGCAGTAGCGACGTACCCACGAGTATACGTCCATCCTGTGGAAAAGCACGAATTGGTATCCGTAACGAGTACCTGTACAACGTCCTGTAATGTACTGTTGCAGGACTGTACTCGTCACATTATGTTCCGTTTCGGCGTTTCTTGGGGGATGTGCGACGTGAATTCATGCAACGTCTTTCTGCTGCTCTTCATGGCACTCTGGGTTCCCATCTCCGCGACGCTTTTCAGGAGGGCAGTGCTGATGCTGTGGCATGCCTTCCTGTCCCTCGGGCTTAGGTTTTTTCCTCTTTTCTTCTTTTTGCTTGGTGGCCTCCACTGCTTTTTCTTGTAAGAAATTGTATTTCAATTATTTAGGAGATTCCGTAATGGTGTAAGAACTGACGGGTTGCGCGAGTACTTACAAAATTTTGGTCCGACACGCGCAACTCCTTACAAAATCTGGTTTCGGTCCCTCTCATTAATACCACATGACCGGTGTCGGATACGCGCGATTCCCTATTGTGTTTGATACCGGTTCGAGTAGGTACCATGCCGTTCTTGGTGCCGGACTGAGCGGTTCCATGTGTTTCATGGTTCCGGTCACACGAAACCAAGGGCGAACCCGAAAAGTTACCTTAATCTGCAGCTCCTTAGGACTCGGATCCACTCCTTGCAAGACACGGGGGGGCTAGAAACGCCGAATAAACAATAAACCAAGGCATCAATAGCGAATTTTGAGCCTCGTATGCCGTGAAAGGGCAGTACGCCCACAACCGCAGGGAGGCCGTCGTTGCCGTTGGGAGTTTAACTAACTTCGTGGGGTCCGTGACTCCGTGAGAACCTCGACACCAACCCCGAGTGCGCCACAAACCTCGGAGATGATCTCCACAAGGGCTGTCACTAACCAAGAGTGAGCGGTATGGACCGAAGCATCTTTGCCGATCGAGCTAAGTGGTCATAAGTGCACTAGCCAACATAACTTCGGGGTATATATACAGGTACATGTACGGATATGAGAGGTATATTACGGATCAGCCGGTGCCGGAAATAGCCGGCGGCTGCCCGGGACATGACCGACGCGACGGGAGGAGCGACAAACGGCAACCGGTTGTGGCTATGGTTTTCTCCCCCGTGCCCCGACGGGAGGGGGAAGCCTAGGCTAGGAGGCGAGCTGCGACGAGAGGAGCGGCTATTGTCTCGGACGAGGGTGTATGTGGATCGAGTCGGGGCCTACGACGACTTGAGCGAGGGGTTTTTTCGCATGCCTCCCCCCAAAAGCTTTGGTACGACCGGAGTCGCACATGAGCCTAGGTAAGGCATGCCCGACTCAACCCACACAAGCTGACACGCTAGGATGATCAACACCCTCGACCGGCGGGAGCGGGCCGCAGGGACTGGATCCGCCATTTTTTTGTTGGGTTCGGATCCATGAGTACTTGATTTTTTAGGATCCGGAACTAGTGAGTACCTCTAAAAAAGGGATCCGGATCCCGCGATTACCTCTGATTCTAGGGTTCGGATCCCGCGATTACCGGTGACTCTAGGGTTCGGATCCAGCGAGTACATGTGATTCTAGGGTCCGGATCCCGCGAGTACCTGTGATTCCAGGGTTCGGATCCGGCGAGTACTTGTGTTCTCGGTTCCGGAACCGAGTACATGAGTAATTCTAAATTTTTGGTTCCGTTGGATTCGTTGGGTTCGCGATTCCAGCAAGTACTCGAAGTACTCATGCAAATTGATACAAATTGCGCATTTTGGGGGAAATATGTACTGCAAATTCAATTTTCACATCTCTACTAGTTCTATGCGCTTGCTCATGCTTGGATCCCATAAAGTAGATACTTACAATTCACTTCTCATACTTTCTGCCCGCTGCACACATATGTAGTACTTTATAGTCTATCCCATACAATTTGGCAAAGCTTTTGGTCCCTCC